>CM070641.1:21528021-21765654 GCA_036346575.1 Dendrocalamus sinicus
GTTTTGGCATCAAGTGGTAGTTAAGGCCGAAGTCCTCCCTCCTTTGAAGTAGAAGGTCTTGCGTCGGCGACCATGGTTGGGGCCCCTCAGTGTTTGCCATGGTATGTTACTGCGACGGGCGTGAGAATGAGAAGCGAAACGCAGTTGAGATGAGCGATGACGAGACCTCTATATTTGTAGACGAGCAAAAAGGGAACCCAATACGTTGCCACCGAAAATTATGAACTTGTTGTTAATGCACAGTGACAAGTGTGTGCACAAGGGAGCGGGCGAGGCGGACGGCACGAATGGAGTGACAAGTGTGTGCACAAGGGAGTGGGCGAGGGGGTCGGCACGGACGAAGTGACAAGTGTGTGCACGAGGGAGCGACCGAGGGGCGTCGACACGGACAGAGTGACAAGTGTGCACATGAGGGAGCGGTCGAGGGGGTCGGCACGAACGGAGTGACAAGTGTGCGCACAAGGGAGCGGCCGAGGGGGGTCAGTACGGACAGAGTGACAAGTGTGCGCATGAGAAAGCAGGAGAGGGGATGTCAACTTTTCAAATCGACTTGACAACACTGACGTCCTCTGCTTTTCTGAAAGACAAGGCAACACCCTACCTCGCAGTCTACTCACATGAAATTAACTATACCATGCCAACCCTTTTGCTTATAAAAAGAGGTGAGAGAGATCTGAGAGAGAACACTACACAACCAAATCCAATACTACACCAGAACTTGCTTCACCACATTGAGATGGAAAAGAGACAGAAGAAGCAATGAGATAAGATGATAAAGTAATGGGAGCAGACCCGCAAACTAGCAAAGTCTGCAGCAGCCTGCGACGAACAAGCAAGGGCTGTTGCGGCCTGGGATAAACAAGTGAAGCATGCCAAGAGGTCACCTCCCCGCAATGACACCCCCTATAGCAGCAACCCTATCCTGAATGTTCCAATCGATCGTTCACTACAACACTCGCCTGAGGGGGAGATGCCGCCCCTCTGTTGGTGCAGGGACCAATGCAAGTTCTTCAAGTCTAAACAGCGGCTTAGCCTAGACATGTGTTACTGGGGTTGCGTGAACTACTCATGTAATTATCCCGATCACCATTGGGACACGAGTAGCTATCGATAGCTGGTAAGGACCAGTTATAGTATGTTCCCCTCCTGTTTCTCTTTCAAAGTACGCACTAACAACCTCTCCCGTCTACCTTAGAGCCTGGAACCGCTATGTGGCTATCGCAAGTAGATCAACCTAGAGATCCACCCACATGACCAGTGGACTCTCGACTATGAGGAGTGGGATGTCAAAAGGGGGCTACGAGATTTAGAAGGATAGCACATACGTTGGGAGACGAAAACTCATCTTGAGGCGTGTATACGCAGGAAGCGCGAGGCTCGTGAGATGTAGTGGGAGAAAAAGAGGGAAATGGCCACCGAGGAGTTTAATACCAAGCTCACATGGAAGAAAAAATAGCCCCGGTCCACACAGTAGGTTGGCCTGTTCCGAACTAGTCCCCTGAAGGTCAAATTTATTTCCATTCTAAAAAGGTGTATATGTATCGTAGGAGTACTTCGGTTTGTTGCATCGTGCATGATGTTGTTTCTTATGCACGCAACTAAACCCTATGCGCCGTGTTATTCCTAACTTTATTACAAAGTCTATTTTAATTCGCAACATCAAATCTCGTTGTCTTTTTGTATTCAATTCTTCGCATAGCAAAGCATCAACAACATGAGAAAATGAGTTCTGTAAGTAGGCATGAAATGTGTACGCATTTTCCATCAGCGGGTGGTGCGTGGCCAAAGGGGCCACAATTGCAAATAAAGTTCGCGAGGGATTAACTTTAAAATATTTTCAAAAATGATTAAATATTAAAAACACACTCTAGTCATCCTACAAATACATGATCGTTAGAATTTTTTAGCACCATTCAGAGGGAACAAGATTTACTACATGTATTACATACAAAAATTGTTCTGTTCCCCCATAATTATTTTCATCCTTGCACGATGCAATCATGCATTCACGGAGAGAAAATGACTTACTACGATGCGAACACATTGAAGTGGTAAGAACATGCAACCATTTAGTACGGTGTAGGCATAGATATGTATTATACATACATCATATAAAGCACTATAGGAAACGAACAACACGGATCAAAATAACACTCGCAATACTACACTTTGAAAATAACAATGAACACAAGAAAGAAAATACCAGACAACATTATGTTAATCTGGTCTCGAGTCTATCAAAACGATGGCGCACCTCAACCATTTTGGTCCCCCCCCCGGCATCATAACTGTCTACTATGGAATAATATCGAGTCTAGTGGTCATTTCATCCTTCCACACTCAGAATTGGCAACCGCCTAGATCGTACTGCAATCGGCCCTGTTGTGCAACCCGTGCAATACGCCATCTCAGCCATCTGATCCCAATCCAACACACCAGATGGTGGGATGGGCACCCTCGCTCTTATGGCGTTTTTGTGAAAAAGCCCCACAGAGCACTCCAACGTTGCGAAAAGCCCCGCCTCCATGCCTGCCTCACCCTCCTAATGTTCTCTCCCCAAATCGCAGCCACCATGGCGACCTCCCCAAATCGCTAGTGTTTGGGCGCCACTACCCCTCGTCACCGCCCTCCTCCACCCCCGGTGACGCCCTCCTCCGCACCCGCAACGATTGCATCCCCAAATCGCTATGGTTCGAGCACCGTCGTCTGTGCCGCCGCCCACGCTGTCCGCGCGAGCTCCTGCAGTGCCCTAGCTGCTCCCCAGCCGGTCGAGGTCGTGCACCTCCCCCACGCAAAGAATATGATTAGTCAAAAACCCCCTAAAAGTGACACTCAATTTCTGCCATCAAAACACAATATTGAAAGATTAACAAAACAATTTCTGCCAGGAGCAATGGTGCAACTGGTTTGGGGGTGACACGATTAACCAAACAAGACTATTAGACTAACCAATGATTCGGAGTGACAGGATAGATCGAATTGGAGGGGAAGGCATTGGAGCACGAGGGCGGGTGAGGGGGGCTGGATAGGAGAGTGGCTATTGCGGAGCAGCTGGGGCATCGCATAGTGGGGGAGCACAGGAGCTTGATGCGGACGCCGTGGGCGGCAGCGGCAGACGACGGCGCTCAAACCCTAGGACAGAGGAGGATGGCAGCACCCAAAGCTAGGGATTTTGGGGAGGCCGCCATGGCTCGGTGCGAGGAGAGGACGGCAGGAGGAGGCTACGGTAGGAATGGAAACGGGGTGATTTTAGCGAGAGAACCAGTATCGGTGGGGTTTTTTGCAAGATTGCCATTAAGCGGTGCGGGAGGAAGCCCGCCTTCGTCTTTGGCCTACTTCGCCTTACATGTTGCCCAGTGTACACCATAAACGTCGATGTCGAAGCCAGCGTCATGCCAAGCACCTTCCTCAAGCTGGTGTGCGAAGTCTATGGAAGATTTGAACGCAAGGTTTCCTTTTTAAAACCTTTATGCTAGAATCTGCAAACGTGGAAGCGCGTCGGTGTGTCCATTCATGCAAGCCTTTTTCCGGTACACACACACCTTTATAGAACAAAAACTATACTAGAATAGTTGAAGGGTAACGAAGTTGGTTCGTCTTTAATTGAGAAAATTAGGTTAGTATATCCCATATAGACAAATTTAGGAGAATTCACTCAAAACAAAAAAAATTATGTCAGCTTAAAATAATTTCTCAACGGGAAGAAATGTGTCATTTCACACGTTCGTTTAGCGACAAAACTTCCAGACACCTAACAAAATTCCTAAGCTCTGTTTGCCCTACTTCCTGCAGATAAGGCATTAGGCACTTAGGAAAACTTGGACTAGTCTACTACAAGGAGTGAATAAGGATTTAGCTACGCTTTAGGTTTAATAGTAGAATAATTTAGATTACTTAGGTTGAACCATGAGAATATTAACCTAGACTAGGCTAAATTTATCTAGACTATATACTAACTATTTATTCATATTCTGAACTGAAATCTACCCTATTTGGGGCCTAGTTTCGCCCCTGACTACAAGCTTTCTTGCCGTCTCCCTGTGCTGGTTTGGTGGAGCCTGGCGCACGGTATGGGAAAATCTTTCTGGCTTTCAACTTCGGCGACGGAAGGCACCATTTGCTGTGCACGGCGACGGACGGCACCATTGG
The DNA here is from genome assembly GCA_036346575.1 of Dendrocalamus sinicus. Lineage (NCBI taxonomy): Eukaryota > Viridiplantae > Streptophyta > Magnoliopsida > Poales > Poaceae > Dendrocalamus > Dendrocalamus sinicus. The sequence continues at coordinate 21,532,171 of CM070641.1, forward strand.
CACCGTGCCCATCGAATGGCTGCACAGCCAATCCATCGTCTCCTAAGATGGTTCACACGCAAGTCCTTTCCTTCTAGCGCGTCTGCACCATTGCAGTCATTAGGCTGGTTCTTTTGAACTTAAAGTTAGTTTATATTTATACTATCTATAGTAACTAATTTTTAAATAGTTCATTTTTTTAATATAGGATCAATAGAAAAATTATAGTAAAAGTATACTAAGTTTAGCTATATCGGCTAAAATCGTATATAACTATTATCCTCTATGTACTGCCTCTCGTGAACAGTCAGAATTCAAATATTTAAACCATAAGCCATCAGTCCAAAAGAACCCATCCTACGTAAATTTATACACCAAAAGTATACAATGATTTAATATTATTATTACAAAGTTAATATTTTTCAATATTGCTCATGATGCAACTATGAATGAGATGAATCATCACTTCAATGAAGTTTTCTTGAAGTTATTGGTATGCATATCTTGCCTTGATCCAAGTGACTTTTTCTCTAAGTTTGATGTTGATAAACTTGTTCAACTTGTTAAGATTTATATTGATGATTTTATGGTAGCTATTGATTCTTTTTAGGAAGTCAGTTTCAAACCTACATTCTCAATATTAGAAGAAGCAGGGAATTTTATAGATATGGTAATATTACAAAACTTGCTCAAATGATGATGAAAACAAAAAAAAAAGAACTCTCCTACTAGTATATCGTCTCATCAAATTGATATTGATCCTTCCAGTGGCAACGGTATCTATTAAGATAATATTTTTGGTAATGAATATTATCAAAACAGATTTGCGCAACAAGGTAACCGATGAGTTGCTTAATGATTTAATGGTGTGCTATACCGAGCAAGAGATATTCAAAAGTATTGATGATGATATAATCATAAGACGCTTAAGGCATGAAATCATGCAAAATGATTTTGCCTCGTGATTTAAGCTAGTGTTTTAGTGATATGTTTTGTTTATTTTGAATGTTCATAATTATTTATAATTTATTATTATATCATTAATTTTATTAATTTTGATACATGGATGATAACTCACTACTCATTTGAAGCAGGGGTAGAGATGGGCCTCGGGCCTGTGGGGCAATGGCCTGAGGCCCAGAAAAAATTGTAATGGAAAATTTTAGTATGCATATCTAAAAAAATATTGTATAATGGACAGGCCCGAGTCTTTTTGGCCGGCCCGAGACTATTCCTAGCCGGCCCAGCAGAGAGTGAAGCGGCCCAATGAGCGAAGCGGAGCTGTGCATGCGGAGTGGCAGCGGTGGGGCAACCCTAGCTACACTAATCCCCTCCCGTCTCGCTAGTCGCAACGTCTCCAAACGCCTTTCCGTGAATCCGCCGCCCCAACCCCACCGCATCCTCTCCCCGCGACGCCGCATCGCCGCCCCCCACCTCCGCTCTACCACGCCCCCGCCTCCTCTCCATCTCGGCACCATCCCTCGTGGCCGCGGGCCGTGGCCCCGCCTCCTCTCCACCGCGGCCCCGCCCCTGGCCCCCCGCCTCCTCTCCACCAAGTCCACCAGCCACAGCAACGTCGCCCCTTGCCTCCTCAGCTCCTCTCGGCTCTCCGCCGTGATGCCCCCTCACGCCTCCTCTTCGCCGCAACGTCGTCCCCCGCCTCCTCTCCGCCACGGCCCGCGGCGGCGCAGAACCTCCCCACGCCTCCTCTTCACCGCAACGCGCCCGCCTCCTCTCTGCCAGTCTGCCGCAGCACCGCCCCGTCGCCCCCCTCGATGAGCCCGATCTGACGCCTCCACGCCCAATCTGACTTCCTTGTTCCATGTTTTCTCATGGTTATCCTTCCCAATGTCAGTGATGCTATATTTACTTGTTTGTTTGAATCACTTTGTATGATTTACTTTATGTATCACAGTTTAGAACTTGGAAGTTTAGGGCCGGGCGGCCGGCCGTGCTAATTTACCAACCATGGCTAGAGAAATCGTTGATATATCAAGTGTTAGGTTTTTGCTTGATTTTGACAATTTGTGATGGGAAGCTTGGCCTTGAGCATCTTGTGGTTTTAATGTTTTACTATAAGATTAGTCATGTGAATTAGTAAATAACTTTGTGGTTTGCACTCTGCAGTCTTGGTGTAGGTTTGAGGTAAATTCATTAATTGTTTTTTTGGTTCTAAGAGGACCTATGGTCTGTGGATGTACATATAAGAGTGGAGGTTTTCTTGATTTTAGCCAGAGTCAATTTGGATCAGCATTTTTTGGAAGTAGTTTCTTTGTCATTTGTCAATTAGTGGAGCAAATTTGTTCATGTGTTCTGAAATATGAACAAAATTTCTGCTTGGTTAGTTAGAATGGAAGCAATGGTGAATCGCGGTATTGCCGTATCACGTATCTGTATTGGAGTATCCGGGCAACATATGTTATATCCTCTTTAGTTTTGAACCTGGGGCTCTGAAAAATCCTAACTCCGCCACTGATTTGAAGTATATTTATATATTTTAAAGATGCACTTTCCAATAGTAACAAGCGTTCTAACTGGACAGGATACACCGTGAAGGTCGATGTCGGAGCCGACGCCATGGCAAGCACCAAGCAGCACCTTCCTTGTCCCTTCGGTAGCGCACATCGTGCCTGCACCTTCCTTGTCCCTTCGGTAGCACACATCGTGCCTGCAAAAGCTGGTGTGCCAAGTCAATACATATCCATTTAAGAAAACAAGCTGGTTGTTTACGTCTAGGCTAATGGTTTATAACTGTGACCGATAGTTTTTTGTTCTATTACGAATATTTGTATGAACATACTGAATACCGATAAACTGTTTCGAAAAAGCTACTCCGATAAATCACTTTAAAAAGACGATAAAGAAGTTATTGTATTTATTTATTCAAGAAAATTATAAACCATAATTCATAAACTAAAAAGAAGAGGCAGTAAGATTTCCCTTCTTTTAACTCTTATGGTACAATCTTCAAATGTAGAACTGCACACAAATAACACTATAGTCATTTTCTTAAATTTATTATTATATCATTTTGCTAATTTTGATAATAGATCGCTACTCACTTAAAGCATATTTTTATATTTCAGAGATATGCTTTCCAATAGTGACCTTTATTGTATTTCTCTCTTTTTTTACCTTGCTTCTCTTCTATAAATTTAGATTGCACAAGAATACAATACTATATTTATATCAATATAGCAATTATTTGAGCATATCCTTCATTTTTATGCTAGCTTCGCCGCTGCCTGTGGTGGTGGTTTGGTCAAGCCAGCGCACGCCGCACGGTATGGAAAATCTTTCTGGATTTCAACTTCGGCGACGTAAGGAATCATTTGCTGCGCACGGAGAATTTTTCTCTTGCATGCCCGTGATGCCATTGCCACCGTGTCCATCGAATGGCTGCACGCCTGCACACCCAATCCATCCGTCCCCTAAGATCGTTCACACGCAAGTCCTCTCCTCCCAGTGTGCCTGCACACACACAGTAGTTTTCCGGGAAGAAATCAAGAAGAGACAATCGATGTTGAAAACACTGACCGTAGTGTACTCATGTTGACTTGCAGTAGACTGTCGCACATCCTGGCTTCTTGCTGAGCTGCTCGCCGGCCGGACGCGCGCCGTGCCGCATCCTCCCTCCCACACTTCCTCTTCGATCGCCCGGCCTTTCCCATCTCCGACGGCAGCTAGCTACGAGTGAAGTATGCACATGGGCGCCTCTCAATTGGTGAGCGCTGCCCGGTGGATCACCGGAGTTATCACGGAGAAGGTCATCACCAGCAAGTTGAAGGAATGGGTTTCCCAGATCTCCGACCTTGGCGGCGACGTCGACAGCCTCAAGGTGCAGATGAGCTACGTCAAGACTGTGCTCAGCACGGCCCAGGGGAGGCGGATCCGGAACGCTCACCTGACCGCTCTCCTTGCCAGGCTGCACCTGCTGCTCCACGAAGCCGAGGACGTGCTCGACGAGCTTGAGTACCACCGTATCCGGCAGGAGGTGGAGAGACAGGTTGCCACGACCCACATGATCGGTGCGTCGTCAGCGACCGCCACACCCACCTCCATCTCGCTCCATCTCCTCAGCAATGTGGCGAGCCACCAGCCGCTGGCCTCCCCCATGTTCAGGGGTGTGTTTATGTACCCCTGGGGCTGGAGGAAGCGGAGAAAGCTAGCGCACCCCACTGTCGACGCCAACGCCAGTGCCTCGGCTCGGCCGTGGATGGAGCTTGACAGGAGCGCCCTCGGCAAGCGGATCAGAGAGGTCACAGCCCAGCTGCGCGATGTCGGCGAGAAGGTGCACACGGCTCTGCAACTGGAAGAACTGGAGTCTACCAGCCTGGCAGTTCACAACCCACTTGAGAATCCACGGTTGACGACTTCGTACCCCACCGGAGGGCTGAAGATGATCGGCCGAAACTGCCAGATGGACAGCATCATTGAGATGCTGATCGACATCAAGTGCCGGAGCCAGAGTACTCTGTTGGTACTGCCCGTCGTCGGCAACGGCGGCATAGGGAAGACTACTTTGTTGCAGCACGTGTACCATGACCAGAGAGTTCAGAGCTTCTTCCACATCAGGATGTGGATCTGCGTGCCCCACAGCTTCGACGTTGTGCAGCTCACGCACGAGATGCTAGAAGCCGCCACCGGAGAGAGGCAGGATAGGGAGAGTGAAAACTTGGACAGCCTTCAGGCGAAGCTAGTCAAAAAGCTGCAGGGCAGGAGGCTTCTGCTGGTCTTAGATGACCTGTGGGCTGTCGAGACGAACAAGTGGAATTTGCTGCTGGCTCCGCTGAAGTGGATCCAGGCGACCGCGGGTAAACGTACCATCTTGGTGACGACCCGTGACCGCCGTGTCGCAGAGTCAATCCACACAGCACCACCGATTGATCTAAGTGGTCTGAAGGGAGAAGAATTCTGGGATTGCTTCAGAGCTTACATATTTGGTGATGAGAAGCACAACGGGCATCAACATTTACAGCCCATTGGAAGACAAATAGCAAGCAAATTGAACGGTTATCCATTGGCGGCAAAAAGCGTTGGGGCATTACTAAGTAAGGACCTTAGCGTCGAACATTGGAATAGGATTTTAGAGAGCAGAGCATGGGAGCCCCAGAATGGAACTGATGGCATCATGTCCATTCTAAGGCTTAGCTATGACTACCTTCCTTTTCCTCTCAAGAGGTGCTTCTCACATTGCTCATTGTTCCCGAAAGGCTATCGGTTTCGTGAGAGGGATCTGGTGCTTATTTGGGTCTCACAAGGCTTTGTTGATGCGAGATATGATAGGAAGCCAGAAGAAGTTGGTTGTGAATACCTGAATGATTTGGTGAGTTTAGGCTTCTTTCAGAAGGTGGTCAATCCAGCATACCACCAAACTTGGTACCTTATGCATGATTTAATTCATGACTTGGCAATAGATGTCTCTTCAAATTATTGCTTAACCATCGATCACATTTCCAAGATACGCCCGGCAGCAACCATTTTTCATCTGTCCATAATTACAGAGTGTATATATCATGAGGACATGTACAATAATATAGAACGCAATGAGGACATTGAAAAAGTAGTAGCCAATATAGCCAGTTCGCTGGAGATGAGATACCTGAGATCCTTAATGCTGTTTGGTAAATATGATGCTAATTTCGCACATGTTTTCAGAAGGGCTTTCAAAGGAGCAACAAATTTGCGCTCAGTAATACTGTGCATGATCCCTTATCATGAAGGTTCTCTGTTGTGCGACCTAGGTCAATTTGTTCATCTTCGCTACATAAGAATCATTGCTGGTCATCATGTGCATTTCTCAGAAGCTGTGTGTAGACTCCACCATTTGCAAGTGCTGGATGTAGGAAGAAGCACTGCTGATTTGCCGAGAATTGTCTCTAATGGATACAGCGGGGCATTAACTCCAATATGGTTGGCAAAACATATTGTCCTCACTTCTCTGCGTTGTCTCTATCTAGATAACTGCAAGGGGTGCAAAGTTTTGCCAGCATTTTGGAAGTTTCCAGCACTTAAGAAACTGCATTTGATTGGCATGTCTGATATAACAGAACTGCAAACCTCTTCTTTGGAGGAGGTGATATTATCTGATATGCCAGAACTACAGACGTGGACTGTCACAGAAAAGCACCAACTAAGCGATGATCTACAGGTACTCGAAATCTGTGATTGCCCCAAACTGGGAGACTTGCCTTTACCACCTTCATGTAATTCTGATGTGGTGAATTACCGCCAACTCCAAAGTGTGGTGATTAAGAATTGCTCTTGCCTGATGCCACTACCTCCACTTCCTCTTGGTCCTAAAATTAAGCTGTTGATTGAGAATGTACAATCATTTCCATGTAGACGCATGTCTTATAATGCAGATACCATTCCATGCTTGCTCTTAATGGGGATGAATGAACTGAGAGTTCTTGATGGCAGTGTTATGTCATTTCGAAATCTACTCTCTTTGCAAGAGCTCTCCATTGATAGATGTCCAAGCCTCGGTAGCTTCTCATGGGAAGGATTCCACCAATTCAGCTTCTTGAAGGATCTGACCATATATCGCTGCCCGAACCTGCTCTCGATGCGGATGACGCAAGAAGAGCAAGAGCATGCTAAAGGACTTCTCCCAGCACTTGAAAAACTGGAAATCTGGTCCTGTGGTATCTCCGGGAAGAATCTATCTTGTTTGCTGTCACATCTTCCACATCTCTCCTTCCTGAAGCTAAAAGAGTGTCCACAAATTACAAGGCTGGCTGTGGACCAACAAGTAGATAAAGGGAGCTCAGTTTTACTACCTGATAGCCCAGCAGTTGATGGGTTGCTGCACATCCAACCTCACTCCTTGCCATCACTCAAAGAGTTGTGCTTTGACAGCTGTCCAACAATTTGTGAAAATGGGGAGGGTCTCCGAGGGCTTGTTACACTTGAAAAACTGGAGATAGATGAGTGTCCGAGGTTCCTTTCCTATTTTGTGTTTGAAAATGAAGATAGGCATCGCATTGAAGGTACATGTCTCATTCCATCATCACTGCAAGAGCTCAAGATAGCCAGAACTGAGTGGAAGGCAATGTCCCTCCATGGACTCACTGCCATGAGGAGGTTATCCATTTGCTACAGTGAACTAGAAGCTCTTGACTTGGAATCCTGTACGGGATTGAAGTATGTTGAGGTCCACTGCTGTCCAGCACTGTCCTCCCTACAAGGTTTGCGATCTTGTGTTCAGCTCAGAACATTGGTTGTAATTTTAACTCCTCGGTTTTGGAGAGCATGGGATCTCACTTTGCAAGGAGAGGGAGCGGGTGATGAACTATCATTCCCAGTGGAACTTGTCCTCACTAATGACAGCTCAATTCTTACCATGTCAATATGCAAGCACCTAAACCACCTTCGAAGGTTAGAATTTCACTGCCTTTGCGATAAACTGGAAGTGGAGCAGGAGAAGGCACTTGAGCAGCTCATCTCTCTCAACGAGCTCCAATTCTTAGAGTGCCATGAGGACTTCTCCATACCAGCAGAACTGCAGCAGCTTAAATCCCTCAAGAAGTTAGAGATAATGAATTGTTCGACTATTTACTCACTTTTGGAGAGAGGCCTGCCACCTGCCCTGGAACATTTGGCGATAGTTGACTGCAAATATCTCAAGTCATTACCTGCGGGGATGCATAGCCTCTCCTTTCTGAAGAAATTGGAGATCAAGTCCTGTTCACTAATTTGGTCACTGCCGAAAGAGGGCCTGCCAGCTTCTCTTCAAGAGCTGAGGATTGAAAAATGCAGTAATGAGCTGCAGGAGCAACTCCAAAGAATGAACAAAGCTAACATGGTATTATATTGGTCATGAGAAGATCTCTGTTTGCAGAGCAGATATCGATCGGAGTTTTCAGAGAGCCGCCGCCTGCCACCTTTAAGCCAGGTTTGCTTTAATAACCCCATCATTTGTATGTTTGATGATCATGTAAATTATGAACTCTAAATTTAATTAACCAAAGAAAAATTGTGTCTGTAAGTGCACCATGGGAATTCCATATGTGTAGAAGTATAATCACTATATTTGTGTTCTTTAAATTGAAGGACCTCTATTTTTAATAGAATTTTCTTTCTCAGCATCGCAGAGTTGTGTAGCTGGAACAACATTCTGAAGTACAGCGAAACTGAAATTTTGGCAACAAATCTATGAAGACCTGAACTGTCATTGTGAATACCTGTACACTGCAACTCTGGTGGCCATTGCTCAGAGTAAGTTATACAACATGTGCAACAATTCTTGCATTTCCCCACAAGATGAAATCCTTGGTCTCTTGGTGAATCATCTCATTTATGCAACACACTAGTTCTGCCTTCCAAAGAGAAAGAAGCAAATTTCAGACATTATACAAGCGAAGTATTTCAAAACTCTTGTACATAGATGAAAGCCAGCCATGAAAAGACAACCTGAAAATATGAGAAAGGATAACTTCAATGTCACAAAGAAAAACTGCATCATCTCTTTTTGGTCATAAATGCTAGTACTTGATCTTTTGTTTTCTGATTTGATACTTAGTATGTGTCCAACGGCAAAATTGGCAGTGTGCCGCTGCGAAATCTTGCAGTTCTGAAGCCACGCTCCCAAATTCACCCTTGGAGGCAGGGGTTCTGCGGCCGCACGGGCGAACCATCGGCCGATGGTGATGCACCGGCGGCAAGTGGTGGGCGGAGAGGCACCAACGGCGGGTGGAGAGTGGGTGCTGACGACCAGTGGAAGCCGGAGACAGGTGATTCACGGACGGGTGGATGGACGCCTGACAAGATTGATGGCAAGCAGGCGTGGGCGACGGGCAGGAGAAGGAATTGGATGGCCCGCCTACCGTGCGGGCTGTAGTGACACTCAGGGTCGGCATGTAGCACATGAGGGGGGGTGGGCAAAGAGAGATGAATTTGCTAGTATCATCTAACATGTTATAAATTGATCGTTATAAAAGAGTAGATTTTTATAACCCATGATTAATAGTTCAAAGGGATAGACTATTGCACAGGCGACTGAAATTTTTTTATCTTTCAGTCACCTAAAGTTGAACGTTGAATCACCTGAAGTTGCACATGTTTTTTTAGGGGGCTGCAATTTTAGTTGATTGAGAGTGCAATTTCAGGTCACCTGAAGTTGCACCCTGAATCACCTAAAGTTGCAGCTGTTTTTTTGGAGGGGGCTGCAATTTTAGTTCATTGATAGTGCAATTTTAGGTGACTAAAACATAAAAAAATTTCAGTCATATGTGCAATAGCAAAACTGTAGTTCAAAACATGTTTTGTTATTGATTCCTCCATCAAGAACCCTATAGTAGTAAAACCATTGCCTTACTATGGCATCTACTCATGTTGGTGTTGCTCATTTGCTATCGGACTATCATACAAGTTGGTAAAAAAAAATGGGAATTTGGTGTTTCTGCCCCTCTTCTGGACTTCAAATGTGATTTTACCCCTACTTTTTTAACTTTGTGATTTTGCCCTCGCGATTTTGAAATGAAGACTCCGTTTACCCCTGTTTTTGACACCGTTAAGACTGAAGGATTAATTGGTAAAGAAAAAAAAGAAAACAAAAGATGCCCATGCGAAAAGACAAGAATACCCCTCTTACCTTATCCTTTCCACTGGAGGGCACACCCACGCCCGATCCCTCGGTCTCTCGGTTTGGCCACCGACGTGAAACGCTAGGGGTTAGGGTTTGCCTCGAGGGTTTGCCTCCCGTGCGGCGGCCTCGAGGCGCGGCGGCCTCAGAGGCGGCGCGCGGCGCGCGCGGCCGTCCTCCTCCGCGCGCGCGGCGGCCCCAGCGCGAGCGCGCGGCCTCAGCGCGCGCGGCGGCCTCCCAGCGCGACGGCCCCAGCGCGATGGCCTCCCAGCGCGCGCGCGGCCTCCCAGAGCGGCGGTGGCACCCCAGAGCGGGTTGCGGCCGCCCCAGCGTGGCTTACGGCGGCCCCGAGCGCGCGCGCGGCCGTCCTCGAGTTGTTTTGTAAGACCTTGGTTGACATTCTGAACTACAATGCATGGATCCTTGGTTGACATTTGTTTTGTAAGACATTATGATGAAGACAATCATTTATGTTCAGCAAACTGTTTATGTCATCCATTGAGCGCAATCTTTGTTTTGGGTGTGCTTCCGATTCTTGAAAGAATTTGAAATCATACTTATTTCATGAGTTAGTGTGTGAACTTCAATCAAGTTTGTCCGAAATACAAGACTACAATTGCTTCTTGTAATTCTGTAGAATTTCAACAAAGTTTCTTTCCAATAGGTCCAATATCATGTATAAGAAATTCACCAATCATGATAGCCTTGTTCTTTGCATGATAAAGAGGCATCATCTACAAATAGCGATAAGGACACTTAATGCCTGTTTTGCTTGTTAATGGAGTGTTGCGACCAATTGACAAATTTGCATGAGGGTCTATGATGATCAATGACCCTAGAAAAAATTGATCTATTGTTCATGAGTCACATCGCACAGTTTGTGCAGATCCAATTATCTTGAATCATTCATGCATCGTGTGGTGCTGATTTACGATTTATACAGGACAATTCACCACTGCTAATGTAACTCAGTATTGGCATATCAATATCCCTGCAATGTTCGATTTCATGTTGTGCTCATACATAATGAATTGCTGTAAAGGCGATAAATAGTAATCTTGATGGCTAAGTGGCGATATGCTAAACACATTGTTATGCGTAGCACATCTCTTATTTCACACTGCATCCCTCTGTTACTTTACTGATGTATACGGTAGGAGTCATGGCAGTCATTCCCGCATTGAGTTTAGTATAGTATTCAAGTGTGCAAGGAGCGATAGCCGCACATATGTTAAGTTGGCCTTCTAAGTAGGTTAGGTGGAAGCAAGGTTGTCACGGTGCTTCGCAAGTTGGCGAGACCAGGTGCTAGTTGCTACTTTTGTTTGACATATCATGCGGACCTATATGTTGCCATGTCATATGAATATGTTGGTATGTCATCTAGACATTAATGTGACATGTACATGTGTGGTATGATATCTCTTGGTTATTCCTTATTCTCTTTAATGTTTACATGTAAGTTGTGTGATAAAAAATTGTGTTTCTCTGAATTTTGGCATAAATGCTGTCCAAATTTTGCAATATTTGACAAATTTTGTCCAGATTTATATTAATAAAACGAATGCATAAATTTGTGTCTAATTCTGTTGACAACACCCCTACCAAATATGTCAAAACTTCAATTTTCGAAATAGGGGTAAAATCACAAAGTTCTCTAACAAAACATGGGTAAAATCACATGGGCAAACTTGTCTATTCGTGCAAAAGTTAACACCGTTAACTGGCTTTAACGGAATAGGGGCAGACTCACCCTTCAGTTCAAAAACACAGGGGTAAAATCACAAAGTTTAAAAAATGAGGGCAAAATCACCATTTCGCTTGAAAACGAGGGCATGAACGCTTAAGCCCCAAAAAAAAATATGTATATCACAAAATAACTAGAGCTCGAACTATACTAAAGAATAGATCAATGTAATACTGATGAGGACATCCCTCCCAACGATACAACCATGCCTACTACGCAGCAAGGACCAATGACAAGAGCCCGTGCACGAGCTAAATTATCGTAAACTCGTTCCTCATCGTCCATAAACCCTCATCTCGAATTGGATGCTACTAAATCATTGTGATGATTTTATTATTATTAGGAATGATGGAGAGGAGGCTAATGGATCAACCAATCAGTTTGGGCATCAAGATCACACAACAAGGAAGCACAAGATCGGACATCAAGTTCGGACTTCAAGTTCGTACAGCCAGCAACATCAAATTGACGTGGCAATATTTCTCAACTCGGATGTTGTTTGAGGAATATGAGTACTCATTGGAAAGATCTTGAAGTCTACTTTCAGATGGATCCAACCTCATGACGAAATTCCACCGGAGTGAGCAGAATTGACAAAGAGACGTTCGGCCTTCGGTCTTGGGCTGAAACCCTTGTATCTCGTGTAGCCCACTAGGGGCCCATTCTAGCTTAGGGTTTACACCCTCCCACGCCTCCTTGCTGTTGCCCATGTATAAATACATGTAGCAGCCGCCGGGATGAACTTGGGTTTTGTTTAGATGCAAGTTTAGCTACTGCTACTTCCTAGTGAACGCGTGTGTCGACTAGACCATCCGATTTGCTTGATTCAAGACCCCAACTCGTGATTCAGGTTTCATTTGGTTCAGATCCGTGAGTTTATTTGCTTGTTCATCTTGTTCTTGCTTGTTCTCGATTGCTAGCAGGTTCAAGGGTGTTCTTGGCACGGCAAGAACAGCCAACGTCGAATCGGTGTACTGTTGCTAAAGCGCGACATCTGTGATTGTTGTAGTCGGACAGCCAACGTCGATTCCACCCCAAATCGAAGTTACCCTCCTCTCATCGAAAGATCGGGATCAGCCCTGCTATATCATGTGGTATCAGAGCAAGGTTAATCGGTGAGAGTATCTACCCGTTCTTTACTTTACCTACAGTCCAAAAATACCCAAAAAAATAGACTAGATCTGAAATCCCAAAAACTAGTTTGAGCCCTTGCTGTTCTACCTAGTTCTTGGCTTGTTGAGTTTGTGGTTACATCGTGGTGTCAAGTGCTGGTTCTTAGGATCTAATCCATTAGAGTTTTGAGTTCTTGTCACATTTTTGTCACCATTAGTTTCGCTGCCACTTTTCCCCCTTTCACGCCGCTGCATTTTCCCACTATTTTCGCAATCCCCACTTCTAGATCTGCACGAGAAGAAATCTGCTCTATTTCTTGCATCCGATCTCCAATTCAAGTGTTTAGATACATTCTGGAAAGCTTACTTTGTGCTCTTCCAGGGAAAATTAACCTTGCCACCAAATTCTTTCTGAGCGCTTTGCAATCGCTATGGAGATTTCCGCATATCTGCTGTGTAATCTGTGCATCTAAAAGCAAGGAGGGCTATGTGAAGTAATTGTTTTGTTTGATTGTGCCAAACATAACTTTTGAGGCCCTGAAAAGAATAGAAAAAAAAACAAAGGAAGAAACAAGAAGGAAAAGAAGAAAGGAAGAAAAAAAGAGTTCTTGTTGCTGCATTGCTCTCTTTGTATGCCTTGTTTGCCACTGTTTGGAGACTACGTTTGTGTCTAGGCTCACGTCTCTAACATTGTTTAGCCTAGGACCAGCACAGTACCATTGTGAACATTTATTCAACTTGCTTTGGCTAACGTGGTTCTAGCTCTTCCTTGATTTTTCTTGCAGCCACCTATAGCTCCACAAATTATCTACTACATCACAGGGCTGTGCTTGTGTAACATTTTGTCTTTGTTCTTGCATTTGCCAACACCAACTTCCTAGCGTGGTAAGAACATGTAAGAACTTGATGGCACAAGATTGAGAGAATGGAGTTTGCTGCCACCTAGTTCCACTAGTTGATAGGACATTTTTTTCTCTTGTTCTTTTTTTGCAAGCTAACCATGGCAGAAATGAGGATGATGGCCAAGCTCATTCACCTCGAACAAGGGGCATCATTCAACACTTTGAACGCCAAGTGAGGGTGCATGCTGAACACCTTGATGAGGATGTTCGAGTTACCAACGAACGCCTTGGCCAATTGGAGGCCACGCAGATCGACACAAACACTAAGCTGACCTCAATGGAAAACACGCTTGGGGCTCTTAACATCTCTCTTGTAGGCATTTTGGAGCGTTTGGACAGGATGGACCAGGAGGGTCGTGATGGTACGGGACGGCGCAACAACAACAACACCGAGGGTAGCATTGCTGGGCAAGATGAGGAAGAATATTCAGCTGACACGGAGCTTGATGGGGAGGTAAATGGGCAACATAATCAGCAGCGGCGCTGCGTCGACATGGTGGGCGTGCTCGTCAACCACGACGTGAGGTACGCGACAATGATGATTCTTTAGGGAAGATTAAATTTAGCATGCCCTCTTTTGATGGAAAATATGACCCCAATGCATATCTTACTTGGGAGCTAGCTGTTGATCAAAAATTTGCATGTCATGATTTTCCGAAAACAAACGTGTTAGGGTGCTACTAGTGAGTTTACTGATTTTGCTTCTATTTGGTGGAGCGAATATGTGCGCCACCCAAACAACACTCCACAAACTTGGGATGCTATGAAAAGAGTTATGCGAGCTAGATTTGTTCCCTCTTATCATGCACGTGATCTTTTGCATAAGCTTCACTTTTGAGACAGGAAACAAATCAGAAGAGTACTATCAAGAGTTGCAAACAGGATGCTTCGTTGTGGTTTGGTAGAAAATGAGGATGCAGCTATGGCTAGGTTCATGGGTGGGCTGAATCGGAAATTCAGGATATTTTGGCTTACAAAGAATACAATTCGATCACTCGTTTGTTTCATCTTGCTTGTAAAGCTGAAAGGGAAGTACAGGACGGAGAGCTAGCACGAGAACTAACATTTCTGCAGGTCGTGCTACCTCTTGGACGCCATCCAACCCCGCTGCCCAATCATGCATCGAGCCGCTGCCCCATCTTCATCAAGCAAACAAACCACGACCTTCGACAACGAACTCCTCACCATGCCCTCCCGAAACAACAAAGGGGGCAGCTGCTGCACCAACCAAGAGTTCATCCACAATTGCATCTTCGGGGCGAACGAGAGACATTCAATGCCTCCGCTGCAAATGTTGCAGTCATGTGCGCAAGGACTGCCCAAGCGCACGTGTGCTAGTTGTGCGTCCTGATGGTGAGTATTCCTCTGCTAGTGATTTAGATGAAGAAACATATGCTTTGCTTGCAGCTAACAATGTAGGGGAAGATGAGGAGCACAACAAAAATGAGGAGCACATTGGAACGGAACATGCTGAACACTATGAGAGCCTCGTGGTGCAGCGAGTGTTGAGTGCACAAATGGAGAAGGCTGAACAAAATCAGCGCCACACTTTGTTTCAAACCAAGTGTGTGATCAAGGAGCGTTCTTGCCGAGTCATCATTGATGGAGGGAGCTGCAACAACTTGGCAAGTGCTGAAATGGTGGAGAAGCTTGCATTGTGCACCCACCACATCCGCAACCTTACTACATTCAATGGCTGAACAGAGCGGTAAGGTGAAGGTAACACGGTTGGTGAGAGTTAATTTTGCTATTGGTTCTTATCATGATTCTATTGATCTGCGATGTTGTACCCATGCAAGCATGCTCTATGTTGTTAGGTAGACCATGGCGGTTTGACATTGATTCTTTGCATCATGGTAAAACAAATCAATACTCTTTTATGCATAATGACAAAAACTTGTTTTGCACCCAATGTCTCCAAGTTGTTTTGAAATATGAACTTGCTAGAGCTAGTAAAGTAAAGATTCAGGAGCATGCTAAGAGTGAAAATCAGATTGTGGCAAATGAACTTGAAAAGCACAAAAGAAGAACACCAAATCTGCCCACAATAATAAAAATGAGATCAAGCTGAAAGGGTCATGTTTCATTGCAACCAAATCTGATTTGGATGAGATTGATGCTAATCTCGCTGTTTGCTATGCTTTGATTTGCAAACAAACTTTGTTTTCACTTGAGGAGATACCTTCTTCTTTGCCTCCGCAATCACTAACCTTTTGCAGGAGTATGCGGACATTTTTCCAAAGGAGGTGCCACCGGGCTGCCACCCACCCGTGGGATTGAGCACCAGATTGACCTTATTCCCGGAGCCTCATTGCCCAACCGTGCGCCATACAGGACCAACCCCGAAGAAACTAAAGAGATTCAGCGCCAAGTGCAAGAATTGCTCGATAAAGGTTATGTGCGTGAGTCTCTTAGCCCCTGCGCTGTTCCTGTTCTTTTGGTTCCTAAGAAAGATGGATCTTGGCGCATGTGTGTAGATTGCCGAGCGATTAATAACATTACAATCAGATATCGTCATCCTATTCCTAGGCTAGATGATATGCTTGATGAATTAAGTGGCTCAATTGTGTTCTCAAAAATTGATTTGCGTAGTGGTTACCACCAGATTCGCATGAAGCTAGGAGATGAATGGAAAACAGCATTTAAAACTAAATTCGGTCTATACAAGTGGTTAGTTATGCCTTTTGGTCTCACTAATGCACCCAGCACTTTCATGAGATTAATGAATGAAGTTTTACGCGCTTTCATTGGCAGATTTGTTGTGGTATATTTTGATGACATCTTGATATATAGCAGATCACTTGAGGAACATCTTGATCATTTGCGTGATGTTTTTAATGCTCTACGTGATGCACGTTTGTTTGGTAACCTTGAGAAGTGCACCTTTTGCACGGATCGGGTCTCTTTTCTTGGCTATGTTGTGACCCCACAGGGAATTGAAGTTGATCAAGCCAAGGTTGAAGCAATACATAGCTGGCCGGTTCCCACAACGGTCACACAAGTGAGAAGCTTTCTCGGGCTTGCTGGATTCTATCGCCGTTTGTGAAGGATTTCAGCACCATTGCAGCCCCATTGCACGAACTCACCAAGAAGGCGTTACATTCACTTGGGCTGCAGCACACAAGAGTGCTTTTGACACATTGAAAGATAAGTTAACCCATGCCCCTTTGCTCCAACTCCCGATTTCACTAAAACTTTTGAACTTGAATGTGATGCTAGTGGAATTGGTTTGGGAGGTGTTTTGTTACAAGAGGAAAACCTGTAGCATATTTCAGCGAGAAGTTGAGTGGGCCTAGTTTGAACTATTCTACTTATGATAAAGAATTGCTTGCTCTAGTTCGGACTTTGGAAACATGGCAGCATTATTTATGGCCCAAAGAGTTCGTTATACATTCGATCATGAATCATTGAAACATATTCAAGTCGTGCAAAACTGAACCGTAGGCATGCTCATTGGGTTGAATTCATTGAGTCTTTTCCTTATGTCATCAAACACAAGAAAGGGAAGGAAAATGTAATTGCTTGATGCTTTGTCTAGACGTTATACCATGCTTTCACAACTTGATTTCAAAATTTTTGGCTTGGAAACAATAAAAGAGCAATATGCCCATGATGGTGATTTTAAAGATGTGTTGCTGAATTGCAAGGAGGGAAAACATGGAACAAATTCGTCCTCAATGACGGGTTTGTATTTCAAGCTAACAAGCTATGCATTCCAGTGGCTCTGTGCGTATGTTATTGTTGCAGAAGCGCATGGAGGAGGGCGATGGGACACTTTGGTGTGAAGAAGACGGAAGACATCCTTGCTGATCATTTCTTTTGGCCCAAGATGCGGAGGGACGTGGAGAGATTCGTTGCTCGCTGCACAACATGCCAAAAGCTAAGTCATGTCTTAATCCTCACGGTTTGTATATGCCTCTACCTTTCCTAATGCACCATGGGAGGATATTTCTATGGACTTTGTTTTAGGACCGCCTCGAACAAAGAAGGGAGGGATAGTGTCTTTGTGGTTGTGGATAGATTTTCTAAGATGGCACATTTTATACCATGTCATAAGACCGATGACGCTACTCATGTTGCTGATTTGTTCTTTCGTGAGATTGTTCGTTTGCATGGTGTGCCAAACACAATTGTTTCAGATCGTGATGCAAAATTTCTTAGTCATTTTGGAGAACTTTGTGGGCTAAATTGGGTACTAAGTTGCTATTTTCTACTACTTGTCATCCCCAAACCGATGGACAAACCGAGGTTGTGAATAGAACTTTATCTACCATGCTTAGGCAGTTTTGAAAAAGAACATAAAAATGTGGGAAGAATGTTTGCCTCATGTTGAGTTTGCTTACAATCGCTCACAACACTCTACTACTAAAAGAGCCCTTTTGAGATTGTTTATGGTTTTGTGCCTCGTGCCCCTATTGATTTGTTGCCTTTACCAACTTCGAGAGATTGAATTTTGATGCTAAACAACGTCTTTGAGTTGATGTTAAAAATGCATGAGACCACAAAAGAGAACATAGAGAACATGAATGCTAAATATAAACTTGTTGGTAGCTTAGGAAAGAAGCATGTTACTTTCGAACCAGTGATTTGGTTTGGTGCACTTGAGAAAGGATCGGTTTCTGATTTGAGAAAGTCAAAGTTGCTTCCGAGAGTGATGGTCCTTTTAAAGTTGTAGCTAAGATCAATGATAATGCATACAAACTTGAGTTGCCGCAGATTTTGGGGTCACCCCACATTTAACATTGCAGATTTGAAACCATATTTGGGCGAGGAAGATGAACTTGAGTCGAGGACGACTCAAATGCAAGAAGGGAGGATGATGAGGACATCCTTCCAACGATACAACCATGCCTACTACGCAGCAAGGACCAATGACAAGAGCCCGTGCACGAGAGCTAAATTATCGTAAACTCGTTCTCATCGTCCATAAACCCTCATCTCAGAATTGGATGCTACTAAATCATTGTGATGATTTTATTATTATTAGGAATGATGGAGAGGAGGCTAATGGATCAACCAATCAGTTTGGGCATCAAGATCACACAACAAGGAAGCACAAGATCGGACATCAAGTTCGGACTTCAAGTTCGTACAGCCAGCAAACATCAAATTGACGTGGCAATATTTCTCAACTCCGGATGTTGTTTGAGGAATATGAGTACTCATTGGAAAGATCTTGAAGTCTACTTTCAGATGGATCCAACCTCATGACGAAATTCCACCGGAGTGAGCAGAATTGACAAAGAGACGTTCGGCCTTCCGGTCTTGGGCTGAAACCCTTGTATCTCGTGTAGCCCACTAGGGGCCCATTCTAGCTTAGGGTTTACACCTCCCACGCCTCCTTGCTGTTGCCCATGTATAAATACATGTAGCAGCCGCGGGATGAACTTGGGTTTTGTTTAGATGCAAGTTTAGCTCTGCTACTTCCTAGTGAACGCGTGTGTCGACTAGACCATCCGATTTGCTTGATTCAAGACCCCAACTCGTGATTCAGGTTTCATTTGGTTCAGATCCGTGAGTTTATTTGCTTGTTCATCTTGTTCTTGCTTGTTCTCGATTGCTAGCAGGTTCAAGGGTGTTCTTGGCACGGCAAGAACACCAACGTCGAATCGGTGTACACATTGCTAAGGCGCAGCATCCTGTGATTGTTGTAGTCGGACAGCCAACGTCGATTCCACCCCCAAATCGAAGTTACCCCTCCTCTCATCGAAAGATCGGGATCAGCCCCTGCTATATCAAATACAAATCATGATCGTGAAGAATAACACTTTGAATTTGATAGAGTTTGGCACAAATTAACACATGCTTCGCCGAGTAATCCCATGGCACTACAGAGGAAGAAGTGCAGGACCAAGCCCTAAATGTGTAAAGAGATGAAATGACATGCACTTGGCAGTAAAATGTGGCTAGTTACAAACTATACTTGGTGACAGCTTGGAATGTCGAATCCTAATAAAATTTGGATAATAGATAAAATAGTTTAATGGATCATGAATTAAGCTTTTCAGCTCCACCAAAACATGCAGATCATAACATAAGTTGAATGGCAGGGGCCAATGCTAATTAAATCTTCGTACTTGCTAAATGAGAGCATGAATCATTCGGGGCCCAGGCCCCTGCCAGTCCTCCCCTCCCTCCGCCCCTGCAGGTAACTGCCGCCTGCGGCCGACCGGCGAACGGCATCATGGCAGTTGGCGGAGGATGGGCGTGCGTTGGGCGCTGGCTGGTCGGCGCGTGATTTTTTTAGATAAAGGATATAAAATCCGGCCTCTGTATCAACGAAGGATATACACAGCCAAATGTTACACGAGCTTTTAGGCTCAAAGTCTCAAAACTAAGGTACATAAAACAACATAAAAGATAGCTTAAGGACTACGAAAAAAACTAGAAAGGCTAAGCTTCAGCACTTTTGCTCCGTCCTTGTTTACAACCAAGCCCCTAACCTCATCCGACCGAGCCACCCAAACATCGGTCTGCTTTGCGTGAAGATGGACCTCCGAGGCGACGTCTCCAAGAAGGCGACGAGAGTCACCGACGCCGCCCGCCTCACCGAGGCAAGGCTTTCACCTGGAGATCAGTACACATGAGAGTTATGTAGTGCCACGACACACCTCCAAGAAGGATAATGGCGCCCGAAGGCATCATTGATGTCGAGACCGGTAAGATCACCAGCCAGACTTTCGCCAGCACCTCCACAGCACCCCACGCACTACCCACACAAAATAGACCACCACCAACACTCCGGGGCCCTACACGCCTCAAGGCCATGGCATAGCCACCCTTGAACTCCACGACGAGCCGCTTCGCAGCGTCCGCCATGCGAGAGACCACTAGCGGCGTCTAGCGCCACCACCGAGCGGATCCGGGAACATGAGCCACAGATCAAACCTACGACAATACAACGGAAGGGCTCGCACAAATCTTCCGAACGCCTTACGGAGCCCGAGCGGCACGTGGATCACCACCGCCTTCTTGCTCCGGCGCAACCAACCGGAACTCGGAGCGATGAAGAGGACCTTGAGGTCGTTCTGAGCTCTGGTTGCCATTCTCCATGTCGAAGAACGCTGCGCGACGGAGTCCACAAACTCAGGGCTCGAGGCCCTAGTCCATTCGCACCTTCCTCCTCGCCGTGACGGGCCGACGAGGAATTTAAATTGTAGAAAATTTTGCAAGTCATCAATGACATCAAGGGCACCAGCACAATCTGCTGCTGCCACAAGCAGCTTGAGCGCGGCGAGCGCCGATCGACAAAGAGGATGACGGTGAGCTTCTGCTGCGCAGCGACGAGGTTGCCCGCGCCGCATTGAGCTCCTGCACTGCCGTGCGGCCCCAACAAGGTCACCGAGAGCTCTGAACCACCTCCCTGAGCTCCCGGATCCTCTCGACCGCTGCAACAAACTCCCCGTCGAGTCCACGCAGCCGGCCCTGCGCCTCGTAGAACGACTCCGATCGCCGTGCGATCTCCGCCGAGGTGCGCCTCCACCACATCCAGTGCTGCCCGAGGCGCTCTCGCAGCGTCGTCGCCGAGCGGCGGCGACCTTGAGCAGCCGCGCCATGGCTCGGAGCCGCGCGCGCCGCTAAGACTGGCGCCTCGACCTAATCCGGCCGAGGACACCGATCCGGTCGCCGGATCCGCCACAGCCGGGGAACCGTTGCGGGAACCGCGAAGCGCCGCCGCTTCCGCTCGATCCCGCCGCCTCGAAGCCACCGGCCCGTCGCCCGTCTCCGGCCCGAAGCTGCCGGAGCCGCACCGATTGCCCGCGTCCACGCTGGCGCCGCCGACCGCCACCCCGAAGTCGCTGTGCACGGTCGAAACCAAGCTCGGCCGCCGCCCGCCCCTACTGTCTGCTCACTCGAGCTCCTCGCGCCGCCAGGGAGCCGGCGGCTAGGGAGTCAAAAGCAAGGAAACCACGAGGTGGGACCCCCTCCCCCCTCGACGCCGGCGAGTCCGCCGGAGAAGGGGGAGGGGGCCAGATCTGGAGGAGGAGGCGAAAGGTCTGAGGAGGCGAAAAAAGCGTGATCGGTCGACGCGTGATAGTGATAAGGATAGATGGCATCATTGGTGTCTTGAGGTTTGGGGGAAGCAGGTTTGGTGACGCCGAAGACAGAGAGGTGTCAAAAGGCCCTTAAGATGTCCGGGAGCAGAAATGTGTGATGCTTGTGGGACTTGACAAAGAAATCTGGGGGTTGCAAAGAGAGTGGGGAAATCAAAGCGGCCGGAAAGAAGCGGCACGACGGGAGGAAGGCGATAGTTTATTGAGGGGAACTCACCGGTGGATCCTGCACCGACGATATACAAGACCATCGCCATGAAGAGGACGACGGATGATGTCATGGGAATCACCGACGAAGAGGAAGGTATCAGAGGAAGGAGATACCTTGTTGTCGGCGCGAGGGAGGAACCGCTGTGAAGCAGAGGAGCAAGACGGCTCGTCTGACGCCAACGACGAAGATGGTGATGATGGGACACAAGTCCGCATCAAGCGTTAGGCCGGAGAGGAACGAGGGAGTCCGCCGGAAGCAATGCAAAGTGCTGGACCATGCCTACAGCAGCTCCTCGCCCACTGCCTCAACGCAGCAGCGTCCGCTAGGGATGCCAACCGGGCCGAGAATGCCCTCCCATCCCTGATCCCTAATTAGATAGTAGAACACAAAGATTGTTCTACTGAGACAGATTCGACATAAAGAAAATTTCATTTTGTTGCAATATAGCCATCATTGTGATGTCTACTGAGACAAATTGTTCATTAGATTTGTGTGGAAAACCATCTCACGTATGTTACCATAGCGTGGCTATGGTATTTATTACACTTCATGTGGCCCACAGAGCCCAAAGATCTTTCAATTTTTGAAAGCATAAAAAGTTTGAAGCTAAACTGAAGTGGATTGAATCTCGAGATGAGGTTGAATCCATAATTGGCCCGATCTTTCATGGTGGTAAAACAACTAGATACAAGTGGAGCACGAATTACAAGATATAATTCGTGCTAGGATAGATAATTTCACTCTCGTGCACACCACAACACACGATCGAGAAATAGAGATCAAAGATCAGTGAACAAATACCTACACCACAGTAGGAACCAACATATCAAAATGAAATCCTAGGTTGAAATTCACAATAACACAGTAGAATAGGATGAACCCTAACGGTTGAAGGCTAACACGCGTTTTAATTCATAACGCAACTCTACGGTTACAATGAATGCACCTTTAACCTTTTTATAGGGAATACACATTGGCATGCAGGCCAAAACACACATGTACGTCTTAACGCCTATCAGAACTCTCTTACACACACCTAACTTGGACTCTTCATAAAACTTTATCTAGTTCTAGAGAGAAACCGGTTTTTAAAAGAACTCATAAACAACACAAATAACTCCTGGTGCACTATCTGATTGTAGTCTCGGACTATTGGTGGGCTCACCCAAGTGCACAAAGAAAAAGGGGGCATGTGTCTTGGGTCGTGGCCTCCCTAGTTGAGTAGCATGTGCATAAAAGATAGCAAGGAAATCTCCTGCCATTTTATCTCCCGGAATATCTTCAATTTCCTTGTCTCTCCAAACCATGCGGGAAACAAACTCCTCCTTCTCGGCATGCAACATAGGAATTCCATGTGCATGCATATCGTACTAGTCAAAATCCCCTAGCTTGATTCTTGGCTCCACACGGTTCCCTTCTAGCTCCCTTGCTTGCTTCCTTTCTTGGCGTGTGCCGAATGCATCTCTTTCTAGCTCTATGCCCACACATGATGCGGCCAATAGTGCTATTGCTACTATGATTTGTGCTTCACCATTGCAATCTAATATTACATTGCAATGTGGTGCTATTTTGTGTGATGAAAAGGAGAAGCATGTTTTGGCAAAGAGGGAGGTTGGCCAAGGGAGGACTTGGGCGCATGCGGCTAAGGCGCGTGATCCAAGAGGGTGCATAAGGGCCAGTTCGCATGAGTACGTGGAGCTACATGAGTTGGCACATCCTAGGAAGCCACATGGAGAGGGTAGAGTGCATGAGGCCATGAGATCAAGCCATGCCAAGCCCAAGCCAGGAAAGGAACAATCCAAGACATGGAAATTATTTCTTGAGCATGAAGAAAGAAGGAGCATGTGGGTGGAAGGAAAAGTAGAGTGGGACTCCAAGTCCAAGCTGTGTGCTTTGCTGTGTGCAGCTAGGAACTCAAGTCAGAATCATCGATTATTTGTTTATGCGTGAAGAAAGAGGAGTGTGCGTGAGGGAGAGACCAAGTTGGAATCAAGGAAGGAGGAACTCATGCCGAGCCAGGAAAGGGAGCCAGGAGATAGGAGAACCGAACTAAGCTAGGAAGAAGGTTTCCACATAAGGATGGTTTGGATCCAAATTAGTCATTGAAACAAATTCCATGCCTAGTTATTTTCTCAATTTTAGATGAGTCCAAGTCTATTTCTTCTTTTGAGTCGATTTGTACCCCTTTTGTGCTGTGTTATCTAGGAGAGTCTGATGATCGGAAGTACCTGAGAATGAACGGTGGAACTTCCGATTTTGACTATAACGGCTAGTTTTTCTGACCATTGCGAGGGAAGTGGAAGTACCTGTGTTTTTCCTGCGGTACTTCTGATTTCTCTGATTTGTTAGGGATTTGGCTCCAACGGCTAGTTTTTATGTGTGGGGTATAAATACTCCTTTATGGCCAATTGGAGGTAGAGTTGCTTGACCCATTTCTATTTTATTGAGCTGGTGTGAGATCCTCCTATCAAATGTGCACGTGTTGCACTTTGTGAGTAAGGAGAAGTGTTGTAGGGGTGGCCCTCACCTAAATCCAGCAGGCCTGGTAGGAGGTTATAAGGTCCAGAATGGGCCATGTGTAACGACATAAGTGCCCCTGGAAAGGATACTCAAATGTAAGGGCATAATTGTGAAAACACTCCCCATGTATATATATAGAATACGAGGCCATGGGAGGACCTGTGCCATTTACTCATCTCCCTCACTCTCACTACCATCTCTCTCTCTGTTTGGTGCAGTAACCACAGCGATTGGCGCCGTCCGTGGGAGGACAGGAGTAAGCACGAAACCTGAAAAAGGATGGCACCGAAAAAGCCGTCAACGGCGCGAAGGGAAAGAAGGCGGCGGGTCGGGCGTCGCATAGGTACGGGGCCGGCATCGGCGGCGAGCATGGGTGGCGACGCAGGTGCGGTGGCCGAGGACATCGACGTTCGCGCTGCGACGACCGACCCCGCCGTCGGCACCGCGACGGCCAATCCCGAGGTGACCGTACCTGCGCCGACCCACTCGTGGGGTGCACCGGCGGTCCCGCCGGCGCTGGCAGTAGAAAGCGTGCTACTGGCGGCCCTCAGCGCGTTCCAGCGGGAGCTAGGGGACCTTCGCGGGGCTGTCCGTGACATGCAAGAGGCTCGAAGTCAGCGAGCGCGCCGATGCCACGCGAGCCCGCGCGGAAAGGGCGGACAGCGCGGCGCCCCACGTCAGCCTTGTGCGCTGCGGCGCGTCGATCCAGTCCCCTTTGGCGGGGCTGCAGCGGCGGCGTGGCCCGAGGACTTCAAGTTCCCCAGGGCCATCGAGCCATACAAAGGTGATACGGATCCCCGCGAGTTCGTGCGTGTGTACGAAACTGCGATCGAGGCCACGGGCGGAGATGATACCACAAAGGCGAAGGGGCTCCCCCTCGCGCTGCAAGGAATGGCACTTTCTTGGTTTTTTACCATAGAGCCAAACTCCATCTATGCGTGGGAGCAGCTCTGCCATCGCCTTGACAACAACTTCGTGGAAGCTATGTCGGCGAGTCGATGCGGGCCAGCTCTTCGCCGTGGCGAAGCCCTCGAAAAGCTCGGGACTACTTCAAGCGTTTGCGAAGATCGCTGCGGATCAAGGATGTTAATGAGACAACCGTCATTAACGTGGCCATCTGAGGCCTTCGTCCGGGCTCCTTGGCGAGTACAATGCACGTAAGCCTATCAAGGCGGTCGTCGAGCTCTTCGACAAGATGGAGGGGTATGCGCGGGTGAGGAAGATGCGCGGAGATGCGGCGCTTCCACCTCGATCTTGCTCAAGCGCGCGCTTGACATACGACGAGGTGTGGCGATGACCCTCGAAAGCAGGCTCGCGGCCAGCGGCCCGGAGGACCCCACAGAACAACGACCGGGAGCGGAAGGCTCTCCAAAGAGCGACGCAAGCCCGGCGTCACGGCGCGAACCACAAAAGGCCCGCCATACCTTCGTCATCGAGAATGCCCTTCGGGGACGCGAAGGCAAGCTCGGCCGCGATGAGCAACCCCGAGCGGAGCAAGAGCAACTCTATTACGGCAAATGGTACGAGGTGCACAGTTATGGTCATCACTATACGAAGACGTGCACCGCGGTCGTGGAGTTGCGACGGGCGATGGCCGCATCTTGGGACTCGCCCCTTTGGCTCCCTGCCGAGGTCCGGGAGCGGCATCTGAGGGGCAGCCCCTCGCAAGCTTCAGCCAGGGAAGACGCACGGAGTTGCGCCGTCAATGTCATCACCGGAGGCTCCTTATCAGGGGCCCCCATGGAGCAGCCGCAATCGTGGCTGACGCCCCGCAACATCACCTTCACCATGAATGACGCCAGGGGCGTGGAGTTCCCTCATCAAGATCCTCTGGTCATCCGGGCCCACATCGCGGGTTGCGACGTCAGGCGCATCCTTGTCGACGGGGGGAGCTCTGCGAACATCCCATTCACGAGGGCCTCGATCGTATGGGAACCCACCGAAGTCGCATGGAGCAGGCAGGAGCTCCGCTTCAGGGCATCGGAGGTCAGCCGCTGCAGGCCATAGGGCAGGTGTCCCTCCCCGTTACGCTCCGCCAGGAGAGTAACATCCGGACCCACCATGTCATCTTCGGCGTTGACATCGCCGCACACCTACAACGCGTCATATTGGGACGGCCCGCCATCAACTCCTTCGAGGCGGTCCCGCACCACGCCTTCTTATGTATGAAGCTCCCGGGCCCGGAGGGTGTCATCACCGTCTTCGGCGACCAAGACCTTGCCAGGCGCATCGAAGTCGGCAGCCAGGATCCGCATCGCCCGGTGCACGCCCTACGGCGTGCTTGGTAGCGCGCCCTCCGCCCGGGGTGGACGACTAAGCCTCGGCCCGAGGGCGGAGTCAAAAGGGTGCCGCTCCAGGCGGAGGGGCAGTTTGTCTCTATTGGTGAGGGGCTCATCCCAAAGGTCGAGCAAGATTTACTCCAAGTGCTTTGAAACAACACCGACATCTTTGCATGGTCGCCAGAAGATATCAAGGGCATGGACCGCGCAGTAATCGAGCACCGCTTGGCGGTCCGCCCGACGCCAAGCCGGTCAGCGAAGCCGCCGCATGTCCATGGATCGGCAGAGCGGCCAAGGAGGAGGTGGCGAAGCTTCTTCGGTGGGGTCATCGCGAGGTCCACCACCAGTGGCTCGCCAACCCAGTATTGGTCAAGAAGGCTAGTGGGGCCTGGTGCATGTGCATCGACTTTACGGCACTCAACAAGGCGTGCCCAAGGACAATTACCCTTTGCCGCGCATCGATCAATTGTTCGGCGCTACGCGAGTGCGAGCTAATGAGTTTCTTAGATGCCTACTCGGCTATCATCGGTGTACATGGCGAAAGACGGCGAGAGCAAGACTAGCTTCATCACACGATCGGCACATACGCTTCATCGGGATGCCTTTTGGCTTGAAGAACGCGGGCGCTACTTTTACCCGCCTTGTCGCCATTGCCCTAGCCACCCAACTCGGGAGGAATGTCGAGGCCTACGTCGATGACGTGGTAGTCAAAACCCGGCAGCTCGCTTTGCATGGCCGGGACCTCGAGAGACCTTCGACAACCTCGGAAAGCCGACATCAAGCTCAACCCGACAAGTGCGTCTTGGCGTGCGGCGGGCAAACAGGCTTCCTCGTGTCGAGGCGGGGCATCGGGCGAACCCTGATAAGGTCGACGCTATCTTGGGTATGGAGCCGCCCAAGACGGCGAGGGAAGTCCAGAGGCTGGCGGGCCACATGGCAGCCTTGAGCCGCTTCCTTTCAAGGGTAGCAGAGAGAGGTTTGCCATTTTTTAAGACACTCATGGTGCGGCGGTTTCGTTGGGATGGTGGTGTGCGGAGGCCTTCAACACGCTCAAGAAACACTGGCGAGTCTCCTACTCAGTCGCCCGACACGAGGCTCCCCTCTGCTCTATCGCGCGCGTCACCACGGTCAGTGTCGTCCTCGTCCTAGAGGAGGGCGCCGTGCAACGGCCTGTATACTTCGTCTCCGAAGCCCTTCAAGGCGCCAAGATGAGATATACAGAGCTTGAAAAGCTTGCTTACGCATTGGTCATGGCCTCCAGGAAGCTCTGGCATTATTTTTTGGCCCATCCAATCACAGTGCCTTCCTCGTTCCCGCTGGCGGAGATGCTGCACAACAAGGAATCCACAGGGCGCATCGGCAAGTGGGCGGCTGAGCTCGCCCCATTCTCCCTGGCATACGCCTCAAGGACGGCAATCAAATCTCAAGTTCTTGCCGACTTCCTTGCGGAGTGGACTCCGTCGGCCCAGCCTGCCCAGCAGCATAACGACCCGGTTTGGACACTCACCATCGACGGAGCCTACGGCGTCGCGGGCGCGGGCGTAGGCACGGTAATCGTCACGCTCGAGGGGCAGCGCCTGCTATACTCGGCGCGCCTTGCCTTTCCAGCTACCAATAACACAGCTGAATATGAGCCGCTGCTCTTCGGCCTGGCAAAGCTCAAGGCGATCGGCGCCGCGCGGGTGCTCGCCGTCTGAGACTTCGCGTTTGGTGGCAGGCCATGTCGACAAGTCCTACCAAGCCAAGGACCCTGAACTGGCCAAGTACCTCGCTGCGGTTAGGGCAAGGGAAAGGCACTTCTTGGGCATCACAGTCAAGGCCATCCCTCGCGCGGAAAATGAGCAAGCCGGCGCCCTCGCAAAGCGGCGACCAACAAGCGCCACCACGATGGGCGTTTTATGAAGTACTATCGCAGGCGGCCATCGCGCGAGACAACCGGGACGCGCCCTCGTTCACCACATCGTCCGCCAGGCGATGGCGAGCCCATCTTCAACTTCTGCGGGGCATCGCCGGCGGAGGACCCCACGAGCTCGCGGCCGCAACACCGCGCCGAGTCCTTCCGGTGTTCAAAGGATACTTTACAAGAAGGGTGCGCGCACCGCTCCTGCGCTGCCTCTCGGGCCAAGAAGGGAAGAACCTCCTTGTGGAGGTCCACGCGGGCATGTGCGGGTCCCATCTGGCGCCGAGGTCGTTGGTCGGCAAGGCATTTAGGCAGGGTTTCTACTGGCCGACTGCCATCACTGACGCCCAGGACCTCGTGTGTCGGTGTCAGGGGTGCCAGTGGATGGCACGGATCATCCGCAGACCCCTGACGACCCTCAACCCATTCCCCCGGTGTGGCCGCTGGCGCGCTGGGGTGTCGACATAGTAGGACCACTTCTACGAGCCCCAGGAGACCTGCGCTTTGTGGTAGTCACCCTGGAATATTTTTCCAGATGGCCGGAGGCGGTGGCCCTGGCTAAAATAACCTCGGCGGCCATGCAGTGTTTCCTCTGGCAAAACATCATATGTCGCTTCGGCGTGCCCAGGGAGCTCACCGTGGACAACGGCTGCAGTTCGACGCCACCCTCTTCAAAGAATTCTGCGAAGGCATGGGCATCACACTTCGTTTCGCCTCAGTCGGGCACCTCCAGTCCAACGGAGCGGTTGAGAGGGCGAACGGCGCCATTTCCACCGCCATCAAAAAGCGCTTGGTCGGGTGGCCGAAGGGCAAGTGGCCAAGCAAGCTTCACAGCGTCCTCTGGTCCCTTCGCACAATGATAACACGTCCAACGGGGTTCACGCCTTTCAAGCTTCTTTTCGGCGATGAAGCAGTGACGCCCGAGGAAATCAAGGCTGGTTCGCGGAGGGTCCTCGTCCAGGCCCCTGACGAGGACCGCCGCGTGTCCTTGCATCTCCTCGACGGAGCGCGGGCAAGTGCAGCTCAACACGCTGAAAAGTACGCACGGCAGACAGTGCGTACCCGGGACCGGTCCATATACCCACAGGGCTTCAAGCCTGGCGATCTCGTCCTCAGAACGGCGCTCCATGCGGATACCGTCGGCAAGCTGGAGTCCAAGTGGGAAGGTCCATTCATCGTGACGGAGGCATTGTAGAAGGGGGCATACCGCCTCGCCACGCTTGAGGGACAGACTCTCCGCCACACATGGAACGCGGACAAGTTACAGTAATATTACGCCTAGAGGCAGGACACAAGTTATAGCGGCATCTGCCCCTATTGTATGATGCTCACCGCGCAAACGGGAGTTCAAAAAAACTCGCTGTTCGCACAAAATACCATTGTCTGGCCACAATAGTCTACGGACTCTAAATAAGACGTAGCGTCGAGGTCCGCCTCCGCACGTGAGAGTCTATGGACTATAAATAAGACGTAGCGTCGAGGTCCACCTCCGCACGCACCAGTCTACGGACTCTAAATAAGACGTAGCGTCGAGGTCCGCCTCCGCACGCGAGAGTCTACGGACTATAAATAAGGCGTGGCGTCGAGGTCGCCTCCGCACGCACCGATCTACGGACTCTAAATAAGGCGTGGCGTCGAGGTCGCCTCCGCACGCACCGATCTATGGACTATAAATAAGGCGTAGCATCGAGGTCCGCCTCGCACGCGCGCGATCTACGGACTCTAAATAAGGCGTGGCGTCGAGGTCCGCCTCGCACGCGAGAGTCCACGGACTATAAATAAGGCGTGGCGTCGAGGTCGCCTCCGCACGCACCGATCTATGGACTCTAAATAAGACGTAGCGTCGAGGTCCGCCTCCGCACGTGAGAGTCCACGAACTATAAATAAGACGTAGCGTCGAGCTCAGCCTCCGCACGCACCAGTCCACGGACTCTAAATAAGATGTAGCGTCGAGGTCCGCCTCCGCACGTGAGAGTCCACGGACTATAAATAAGACGTAGCGTCGAGCTCAGCCTCCGCACGCACCAATCCCCGGACTCTAAATAAGACGTAGTGTCGAGGTTCGCATCCGCACGCGACAGTCTACGGACTATGAATAAGGCGTTATAGGCCCAACACATAGCTTACAACAGTAAGAATCAATAGTGCATCGTCCCATTGCAAAAATATGGGGTCAAATGATTACAGGTATGGGCGCGCAAGTGCGAACCCCCCTCTGCCTGATAGGATCAACACCTCAATCTTCGCGCGGCGCCGAGGGGCCTGTGCCGCTGCCATGGCCTCGGGAAACTTCTTCGAGCCAACGGAGGAAGTCCCCCCCCGCGGCGCTTGCATCTTGCAACCTCGCTGCATCCTCCCCAACACGACTCCAGATCCGCCGGTGGAAGTTCCGGAGGCTAGGCTCGATGGAGTGAATAGCGTCCGGCAGCGCCTCCGGCCGGCAAGGAAGATCGGTGAGGTTCGCGGCTCACGCATGTGCCTACACCCACGGGCGTGAAGCATGCCGAGGGCAAGGCACGCGCCAAGATAGCCGCAGTGCTCCCCCAAAGGTCTTGGCGCTGCGAAGCACGACGCCCGCTCCCTCCTCGATCAGCCCAAGCGTCTCCATCAGGTCCTCCGGCCCGTGGGTGGCGTCGGGCATGTCAACGCACAGATCGCGAAGGGCCCGGTTCAGAGACTCCATTGCCCCCTAGGCTGACGTGGACGCATCGTCCAAGGCACGGGTCTTCCCTGCAAGAGTCTCGGCCAGCTGGGTCTTCTCCCCCTCCAAGGCGGCAATATGCCGCAGGAAGGAGGCGCGTTCCTCTGCAGCGGCGCGTTTGGCTTCCTCGGCCTCGGCTTGTGTGGATGACAAGGCACCCTCCGGTAGCGGAGCTCTTCGTCCTTTGTCGCATGGCGTCATCCGCTTCACGGCTTGGCTTCTAGGGCCCTCCGCTCCGGACACGGGCCTCGTCTAGCGCGTCGGCCGATGACAAGCGTCAGCAGCAATGAAAGTCACCGGCCGCCCGTAGCACCATACAAAACACGCGCGCGCGTACTCACCCTTATTTCCGAGGCCCGCGGTGCGGCGCTAGGTGGCCACCCTCGCATGATGACGACATCCGCCGGTCAAAGGCGCCGCGCGCACGTTCTGCGCGCCACGGTGAGAGCACGAGTATCTCGGCCACGGAGGTAGTCGGACAAGGCGGGTTCGGACCCCACCGCGTCGAGGGTTGTGGAGGCTTCGCCGCCGGTATGGCGGATGCCGCGCGACGCCCGCACAGGTTTTGGACTTCGCGCACTCCCGTTGCTCGATCCTTCACCTCGGACCGAGACCTCGTCTCGCTTTGATGCAAACGGAATGAGCGAGCAGATCGGAGAGAGTTTCGCGAAGTCGAGCGGAGAGAGGGAGCCACGCTTACCTCCTACACCCCTCACTGCGGTAGAAGGTGGTGTCTGTTCGGCCACCGATCGGGGCGTGAGCGCCTCGGTGGTCGGGTGCGCGGACCCTCGGCGACATCGGGTGCCACAATTCCAAGCATGGGGCCTGCAACGTTGTAGCGACCCTTCGGAGGCGGAGGAGACTGCATCCGAGGACGTTTCGGCTGAGGAACCGAGGGCGATTCCTCCGTGACGTTAGCGGCCGCAGCTCCTACTCCACCTTCGGTCTCCGCCGCGTCGGACGTGTCCCCAGTAGTAGTAGAACCATCAGCCACGGCCCTCTCGTCAGGCGTAACATTCCTTTCCGGGGTGACGGGCTCCGGCCTAGTGAAGGCCGTGCCCGTACGCCCAGCAGCGTCTCCGGATAGTGCGGCCGGGGGAATCAAGGCGGCGCGCCCCGCCGAATTGGTCCGGCCAGGTGCGTCACCGGTCGAGCGTCCTCCCCCAGTGGCGCCAGCCGCCGAGGTGGCTGGCAGGCTGGGTATGGCAGCCTCGGAGCGAGCCCGGCGCCGCGAAGACGATGCGCCTGCACGGCCGCCACCGCCATGATGACCCGAAGTCCCCGCAGGAGTCTCCGCTGGTATTGGGTGTTCCGGCACAGTGATACCCAAAACCTCGCATGTGCGGTTCACCCACCCTTGCTTCGCCGTTTGGGTCGCGGCCTCGCATAGCTTGTGCTCCTCGAGTGTGTATGGGCCGAGGAACACCTCAGTCGCGCGCTCCGCGTCTTCTAGCCGAGCCACTGCACAAAAGGCAGCAGGGCGAGCATGTGAGAACAAGTGCAGATACATCAAGAGATACCTGCTGCACTCTAAACAACTTACAAGGGGCGGAGGGCGGAAGCAGGCGGGACACTGGCGGGCAGATCCGGTCCGCTCGGTCATTACCCCGGCCCGTGTATTTCCACCGGGAGGACAGTGGCGCCACCCCGTACATCGTGAACTCTTCGGCCAGGTCGCGTATACTTAGCGGTGGCGACGCGGCAAGCCTCGAGCCTCTGCGGCGTCGTCGATTCGGCTTCACGCTTGGCGAAGTATTGAACGAGATGGACCCGCCTCGGCATAGCAGGCCACTCGGGCCGGTCACGTGGTAATAAAACCACCACCGCGTCCAGCCAGTCTCCCACTTCCCCAAGGCGGCCGGCGCAGGGAACAGCGTTGTGCAGGACGATCGCAGCACCAAGTCCACGCTGCCAAAATTGGAAATAGCTCCATCTCCAGCCTTCTTGGGGCGGCGGCAAGCGTCGTGCGGGGTGGCGAACAGGCTCATGGCCGGGGGACGCCGCCTTCGTCGCATCGCCCATGTGAAGACAGCCAGGCGGACTATTGCGCTCGGCGTCAGCTGCGCTAACTCCAACCCATAGGTCCGCAAGACTTCGCTGGGAAAGATTGTCCCAACTAGACGAGGAGCCGCCGCTGGGAGGGCGAGACGCGTCGCCATGGCTGGCCATTGTCTTCTAAAGGTAGGGCAAAAGAAACCAAGGCAGGAAGTCGCGCTACTACCGACACGGAATCAACCAGAACTACGCGGCAAGCGGGACAAAGTGCTCCCATCGCGGTGAGGGCACCTTATAAAGCCCGCTCGCCTCCCCACGGCGTAAAGCGCGATTAGGTCGAACACGGCGGTTCGACCACGCACGACACTGGAAAAAGAACCGTCGATGCACGGAGGCGCGCTGGTAGGTGGCCAGCAGCGCGCAACCCAGCCGAGCGCTTGCGCGCCCCGCTTCCACGGGAAGCAGCGGAAGCCGCAAGCACGCAACCCCTCACATCCCAAGACGCGCCCGATTGCAAGCGCGCGCCCCACCCACGCAACAGATCGCATACGCGCGGCACCGCCCTCGACAGGCCAGCGTCGGCATGATTCCAGCCGTCATTTAAAGCGCACTATCAAGCCGCGAGGTGCGCGCATTGCGGCGCGGAAAGCGGCGGTGCAGCACCGCCTTCACCATCTGCATCACCACGATTCCGCCCCGCCCCAACACGGACCGGGCCAAGAAGTTTAAGCACCGCCCGGCAGCTCGGCTACGCCGCGGGGCGAGCACACGCGTCTGCCGGCTGGCGCCGGCTCGGTTGCCACCGTTCGAAGGTAGGGGCGGAGCGCGCGTCTGCCGGCTGGCGCCGGCTCTGCGCCACCCGTTCGAAGGGTAGGGGCGGGCGCGCGCGTCTACGCCGGCTGGCGCCGGCTCCACCGCCACCCGCGAAGGGTAGGGGCGAGCGCGCGTCTCGCCGGCTGGCGCCGGCTCGCGCCACCCGTTGAAGGGTAGGGGCGGAGCGCGCGCGTCGCCGGCTAGGCGCCCGGCTCGCGCCACCCGTTCGAAGGTAGGGGCGGAGCGCGCGCGTCTACCGGATAGGCGCCGGCTCGCGCCACCCGTTCGAAGGGTAGGGGGCGGAGCGCGCGCGCGCCACCGCTCGAAGGGTAGGGGACGGAGCACACGCGCCAGGGGCGCCGGCTCGCGCCACCCGCTCGGTCGGTAGGGGGAGCGCGCGCGCGCGCGCGGCTCGCGCCACCCCGGTAGGGGCGGAGCGCGCGCGCTACGCCGGCTAGCGCCGCTCGCGCCGCCCGTTCGCAGGTAGGAGCGCGCGCGCGCGTCTACTTTGCCTCGGCGCCAGCTCCGCTGCCACCCGTTCGAAGGGTAGGGGACGGCGCGCGTGCGTCTACTTTGGCTATGACCTCAGCCCCGGGACATGTCCGGAAAGGTTCACAGGCCGCAGGGACGGAGGGGGCCAAAGGACTCGGCAACATGGCTTCGGCCCTGTGAAGCCCTTCTCCATGAGAGGCTCCTGTTGTAGGGGTGGCCCCCACCTAAACCTAGCAGGCCTGGTAGGAGGTTATAAGGTCCAAAATGGGCCATGTGTAACGACATAAGTGCCCCTGGAAAGGATACTCAAATGTAAGGGCATAATTGTGAAAACACTCCCCATGTATATATATAGAATACAGGCCATGGGGAGGACCCAGGCCATTTTACTCATCTCCCTCACTCTCCACTACCATCTCTCTCTCTGTTTGGTCTATAACCACAACAAGAAGGAATCTAAATTGCATGTGTTGCATCTATTATTGGACTTAGTGTTCATTTGAGCTTATACATTCGTTGCACGTGGTAAAAGTCTAGAGAGGGGCCTGACTTATTACTCTCATAGTTTGCTGACTCCTAGATGGCATTGAAGGCATCGTGCACGGTGATCTTCTCAAAGAAAATTGTGAGAAGACCTGGCGCAGTGTGAAGGCTGTCACCACCCGGAGCGGGAAAGAGCTACCACTAGTGGATTGGAGTATTTTGGCTTAATTCATGGACCTGATTTAATTCGTTTGGGCTAACCTCAACATGGACTTAGGGAGACCAAAAAGTCTCCGAACACCATGGTAAAAAGATATCGTATCTTTATAGTTTATTTTTTTGTGCTCAATTTACTTTCAAGCAATTTACATTCGTAGAATTAAATTAATTGCTTGTCATGTTAGAATTGCAAACCTTGATATAGACTTAGGGTGTTGGTGCACTTAGGTGAACCTAGTTGATTTAGGTTTTGTTTGTGCTAAAACCAATTTGATTTAAGTTTTCGCATAATATTCTTGGTTTTAGCCAAATAGCTTAAAAATTAATTAAGAAGAGATTTTTTTTGAAATGACTATTCACCGCCCTCTACTCAGCCTCCTTGATGTTAGAAATGGTATCAGATCTTGGTCTCTCACTTATTAGGCTTCACCATCTAGAGATTATAAATGATGGTAACTAGTAATATAGTACACCTAGATGACACACCTCTATTTGATGGCAGCAATTATGATAATTGGAAAATCTGTATGATATATTATTTTAAGGCCATGAGCTCAAAAAAATATGATGGATTGTAGATGTCAGTTGTTTTCCACCTAAGGATTCTCTTGCTCCAACAAGTGAGGATAAGAAATGCTCACATCTCGACGCTTAAGCAACTAACACCTTATTTAGTGCTTTGAGTGTAAAGGTGTTCAACACAATATGCAACCTTGAGAGCACTCATGACATGTGGACAAAAATTCAAGACAAATATGAAATGTTCACCTCAACCGATGAGGATTGCGTACAAGAGTGGATTTGGAAGAAGAATGTTCAACTTTTAGCTTCGATGATGAAGAATTCACTAGCGCCACCACATCAACTCAATGCTTCATGGTAAAAGGTGAAAGGAAGATAAATGACAATGATGATGATGAACTTTCTCATAATGAATTGATGGATATGCTATGAGAGGTTAATGAATTTTTTAGAAAAGAGAAAGCTAAATATAAGATTTTGAAAAATGAACATGTTTCTCTTTAATATGATTATAATAAGCTAAAAGGAGAACATGAAATTCTCTTTCTCAAGGAATATTCTAGTCCTAAGGTAGATATAGGAAGCACTTGTAATTTATTAGATGATATGCCATGTGTAGCCCCTAATTCTTGCATTTCATCTAAAGTTAGCAAGTCCACCTCTTGTGATGATTTAATTGATATACTTTGTTGCTCTAGTGAAAATGCTTCTACTTTCTCTATGCATTGCAATACTAATATTTTAGAGAAAAATAATGAGCTCAACACCCAAGTCATGAGTTTGATAAAAGACTTGGAGAAAAGTTACAAAGAAAAGGCATCTCTTGACAAGATATTAGGAAGTCAAAGAATGTCAAATGACAAGACAGGTATTGGTTTAACCTCCAAGAAAAAGGTGAAGGGCATCCCAAAGCAATATGAAAAATAATTCAACAATGTTAAGTGCTTGGATATAACAAGATAGGACACTTCACCTCTAAGAGCCCTAACAAAATTGATGATAAGATAAAGTCATCAATGAAGAGGCAAATCAGCAATGAGCAAGACAGGGTAACAATTGCCAAACTTGCTACAATTGTTGAGAAAAGGGACATGTAAGTAAGGATTATCCCAAAGGTATCATTCCTAAGCCATCTCTTTATAATGAACAATATTTGCTTAGAAAGAATAGATATGGTAATATGTTTGCTAAAAATGTTAGCTCACATAAAGTCATTGTTAGGGCCATTTGAGTGCCCAAATCTATTGTGACTAACATTCATAGACCAAACTAAGTTTTGGGTACCAAAATACACTTAAATGCTTAATAGGCACTTGGAGAGCCATTGGGGGCTTGGCTTATTCATGAAGAGGTGAATTCCACCGTATGCAAAATAGGAGTCAAGTTTGAGGATGATCTTGCCACATCAAGAATCAATGCTATCTCGGTAACAAGTATTTACAGTTGAATTATTTAGCCCCAAGTTTTGTGTATGTTGTATTACTTGAATATCTTTTGAAAGGGGTGTTCTTGCACTTATTCTAAAATTTGCTTATTCTAATCATGAGCAAGATGTTAGTGGCACATTAAGGAGAGTGCTAAATTGTAACCATGTATATCACATCTCTAAGTGTGCTCAAATTAATTAAGTACTAGAATTGTTTTTCAAAATTAAGCCATTTAGCCAAAAGTCAAAAACTTGAAATTATTATTATATCTTTGAAAAAATAGTTGAAAAATGTATACAAATACATTTCAAAGGCTTTCCAAAGGTTTTGGTTTTAGAAAAACTTATTTTAAGTAAAATTGAATTTCTAACCCAAAACTAGCAATCTAGTATCTTGTTTTGACTTTAAACTCAAAAATTGGCTAAAAACAATTCTAAAACGAATTTGAAAAAGTGTTCAATACCAAAAATCTAGAGTTGGCTATTTGAAACATTATTGGTATTCAAAAGTTTTCCAAAAAGCCAACCAATCAAAAATTATTTGGATTTGAAACTCATCCAAAATATTTAGTTGACCTAAGTGGTCACAATCTAGCACTTAAGTGAGTTTTGTCATTTGAGCCAAAATTATTGACATATATTTGCTCATAAGGGTATTTATAACTCATACATGTAATTGGATACTAAAATAACCCTTGGTACTCATTTTTGCAATCTTAAAGAGTTTTATTGAAAATAAGCTTACTTTTGAAAATGAAATCTTAATTTGTTAAAAACTATATTCAAAAGAATTTTTAATCTTGGCATATAGTTGGAAATACTCCATAAGTGGTTTATAGTTTCTGTGTGAAAATCTTTGGAGCAAATTACAATAGTATAACCTTTCTCTCCTCTAAAATCCAACTCTTAGCATGCTTCCAGAAAAACCGAAACTACCGCAGTGCTTTGAGCGGTACTACCGTAGTTTCAATGGCGGCACTTCCGAAATTTTTGACAATTGGCTGATTTGTTTCAAAATTTGATTTCCGATTTCCTCACCCATTCCTCTTGTTTGCAAAAGTGAAGTTGATCCTTCTTAATCCTTGTTTGTTACTCTTAAGTATTTCTTGACTCAATACGACATTTTGCTCTCAATTTGACTCTTTTTCACAAAATAGCATCCTTTCCAAAAGAGTGATAGAGTTTTAATCACTTTGATATCAGCATGAGTTTTATCCCTATCTTTATAAGTAATATCATCTCTTTCCTTCAAGTGGTATCTCTTACAAGTGGAAAATAAGTCGTATCCCTGTTCCTCCAAGTGGTATCTTTCAAAGTGATATCCTTCTTTCCTCTTGCCAAGCAAATTTTTTCTTAATCAAGATCTCTCATCTATATTATATCTTTCTTTTATAGTATCCACTTTTACAAGTGGTGTATCCTCAAATGATATTATGCTCTTCCCACAAGTGGTATTTCAAGTGACATCATTCTATAAGTGGTATCCCCTTCAAAATTTCAAGTAGAAATCATTGAAAATCTCACAAGGTTAATTCAATGGGATACTAGTTGATCATACAAGTGTCATCACGTTTTTACAAATGAAATTAATCACACTTTGTGTCATGTATACTCACAAGTGGTATCAAGTACTTACAAAATGGATTTAATTATACTTGATATCGTTTAAGCTCATAAATGGTATCAAGTTTCTATAATTAGAATTAAGTATACTTGGTATCATTTATGTTTACAAATGGTATTTTTACAAGTGGTAAATGTCAAATCTAATAGAATGGATGACAAAGAGGAAGAGAAAGTTTAAATAGGGAGAGATAGCTAAAGAATAAGAAAGAGGAGAATCCTTTATGTGTCAAAGGAGAAGAAAATGCCAAGAACACCCTTTGTGTAAGAGGGAGTTTTTCTTTATGAACAACCTATAGTACTTTTGGGCTTAATCTTAAAAGGAGGAAAGTATTAATATTGGGAAAACTATTTTACTTATTTGTCCAAAATATTTTATGGATCTTGTGAATAAATATGTTTCATTCTCATTTGCTTCTTCTGGTTTTCATGGACTGAAAATCTAGTGATATGCAAGATTACCTTTTAAAAGAGTCTCTTTTGTTTAAAAATAAAATATCATGTTTAAAAGGTTAAAAATTGTGAAAAACTAAATAAAAGTATTCAAATATGTATTTCAAATATTTCCAAAGCCTTTTGAGTAAAAGTTTCTATTTTGGAAATCACAAGAAAATTTGGCCCCAAAGTGATATTATATAATATTGATTTTAAATTAAATGACATATTTCCTAAATTAAATATATTTATTTTTTGAAAAAGTGGTCAATAGAAAAATCAAATGGTTGGTCATTTCAAACATTTCTCTAGTTCAAATATTTTGCAAAAGATCAACCCAAAAAAAACTAGTATTGACCACAAATTACCGATTTTTGCATATAATGAGTTTATCTATTTGAACAAGATTCCCTAGTGTATCGTGGCTTGAAATAGTATTTATAACTCATATGAAGCTAAGAAAGCAAAATACTCCATGAAAATTCAATTTGATTGGATTTTAAGTTTTTGGTGAAAAATCAATCTTCCCTCTTGCAAACAAAGTGTATTTTTCCATAAATTCTAAATGAAGACTCTTTTTTCAAAAATTCTTATTTGAAAGTTTCTTAGGAGTCCAAAGTTCATTTTCACAAATTTTCAAAGCATTTCAAATTGATTTGAGAAAGTTACGTACTTTTCTCATTTTGTTAAATTACTTAAAATTCAGAACTTTTCATGGTTTTTGAGCCGTTTTTGTGATTTTTGTATCCTTAAGTAGGCTCATAATCTGAGAAAGGAACAATAATGACTTTTGATCCTCTATTGCTGATCTATATTAACAAATTTTCTTAGATTTGTTGGTATTTCTAAGTCAGTTTTTCAGCTGGCTCTTGAAGCTCCATTAAAATGTGAAAGTGTGAAATTCTGAAACTTCTATTGGAGTGTTGTTCAAATGCCAAATGAGATAGAACTTCAAACTACTACTTCAATATGAAACTTCAAAAACTTTTAAGGAGCTCTCAAGAGTAAGATTATTTGAATGTGTTTTAAATATTTTTAGTTAAATTAATTGGTACCATATTGATCATTTGTATCTATCTTCATACTATTCATGACCATGTTAAGTTAAATTAATTAGTATCAAACTTCAAATAATGAAAAATCTCAATTTTTCTAGCTTAACTTTTCTTCTTCCCTTTTTTTATGGTAATTAATGCTATTTGGTAAGCAATGCCGTTTTGGTGCTTGATGCTAAATGGGGGAGAAATTAGTAATAATAGCTTTGGATAATGGCGGAGAAATTAATAATAATACCTTAGTTCATAATGAAAAATTTAAAGTTAAAATTTGAATAATGCTAAAAAGGAAAGTTAAATTTGAATAATGCTTTCACCTTCTCTCATGTATTTTGCTTTGTGACATGCATGAATAATATAATTTTCTATCATATATTCATTTTCATCCAAATGCTATTATTATTAATGGGTTTATCATCAATCACTAAAAAGGGGAAGATTGAAAGACCAAGCTTTATTTAAATTGGTTTTGGTGATAATGACAAATACTACTATAAGGTTTTGGTGATAATGACACATGCATTTGTGAGACTAAGCTTGTTTATTGATTATGATATTACTTAGTCTCTATGGATGAAAACGTGAAATCATTGAGATATGCATTCGATATCTTTCTTATATTCTTGTTGCTTTCCTCACATCCAAATATATGATTAAATGATAAATTTATATGTAAGACTAATATGTTTATTTAAGTATATTATTATTTAGTCTTATTTGGATGAAAAGTTGAAATCAAAGAGATATGCATTCGAAATCACATTATTATATATTAGTGCATTCCTTGGATTCAAAATATAGATTGAACTGCACAAATAGTCCAAAATGAATACGTACTTATGTTTTCATTACACATACTTGTATGCACACATTTAGGGGAGTTCACTCTATATTTCAAGGTTTCATAAGTATTGATCGATGTTTGCTTTAATACACATATTTATGATCTTTACTTTGAAACACATCCTTTTAGTATATATAGCTTGTGTAGTTTATATATACTCATTTGCAAATAGATTGTCATCTAACTTCTCCATTATATGTTAATGATTGAATGATTAATGATAACTAGATAAGTAAGCTTTGCTTTAAAAGCTTATCTTAGAGTATACAAGTATTATGTACATGTTGTATATTTGTAAATACAATCTTTATCTCATTATTTATTAAAATTGTCATGAATTACCAAAAAGAGAAGATTGTAGAATCTAGTCCCTCCATTATGTGTTAATAATGAAGTTTGATAATTGATAGCAATTGGTTTGTAGACTAACATTTTTCATGAGTTGGATAAATAGGTTAGGTTCCACAAATGGGGATGACTTCATGTGTTGAAGATCATCAAGTCAAGATTCGTGATGGAAGATGGCTTCATGCATTGAAGATCATCAAGAAAAAGATGCATCATGAGTTGATGTATTGCCAAGAAGAGATTGCCATTTGTTGATCATCAAATTAAGTGAAGACACATCATGTGTTGATAGAGGTCAAGTGAAGTATACATCATATAACGGTACTATCGACGGTCAGAAGAACCAGCTTTGTGTGAGCGGTGTTGGTGATATGCCCTAGAGGCAACATGGAGATGTTGAATATATCACATACTATGTTTATGATACATTGCTTTGTTCCTTGAAATAGACATTATCATTATTGATCAATGAGTATGTGACTTATTAATGAGACTCTTAATGCCAAAATGTTGCTATTTCTAAATGATCCCTGATTATATATCATATGAGGAACAAATATGATTCAAAGATCAGCATATGTATTGATTGATGATCATATCTCATGGATCATGGTATGGAGATACCAAATCAATAATATGGACATGTGTTAGTGAACATATGTTGGATAGACCCGCCATGAGACAACTGCAGAGATTCCATGTGTCATCAGTTGGTCTCAAGTAGTGTTTATGTAGAATCCTTAGACTTGAGATCATCATGGTTCCCAACATGCGTAGTAGCCTATTTTGGGACTACTAACCACTACTCCGTAACTGGGTAGTCATAAAAGTAGTCTTCAGGTTTGCTATGAAACATGTAGTGGGATGTGAATGATCAAGATAGAATTTGCCCCTCCTTATGGGAGAGATATCTCTGGGCCCCTAGATGTAATGGATTATGAAAGTGCATGGGCATGCTAAGGTGATTGAGGAGTCAATCACGAGTTTATAATCCATCACATAATCGAGAGAGTGATTGAGCTATTAAGAGGATGACACAGGTCTCGCCTTGAGCTCAATCTATATCGTGAGACAAAGGGATTCGTACATGAGAACATTATAGGTTCAGTCGATATGATCTTTACGTATACTTTGGGGTTAATATGTCTTACTAGAGGCCGCTATAAACAGGGTGACCGGAAAGGCGTTTCCGGGTCATGACCAAGTATACGTGAACCTACAGGGTCGCACACTTAATGGGTTGGAACACTAATTCGAATGTGGGCTCAATTCGGATAGAGATCCGGATAGACTCCTATTGGGCCTCGGTCCACGAGGCTCAATGAGGAGGTCTATATATGGAGCGCGGTGAGGGTGCATGCTTTGTTAATCTCGAGCCAAACCCTAGCCGCCACCTCCGAGCCAAACCCTAGCCGCTCGCGAGTCTTTGGTACACTCGCGATCGGCGTTCCACCCCGGACGTGTGGATACCGGTGGGGCGCTGCTCGTTGCGGCGTTGATCGGCATCAACAACCTCTGATTGGATCGCTCGTGGTGTGGTTGATCGCGTGGAGAGACGATCTGTTGGGACGATCGGCTACTTCCACTACTACCTCGGCGGCGTGGTTGGATTGGCTTCTCCAACTCTTCTTCATTTGCTGCGGCGTCTAGTGGTAACGATCCATGATCCCTCCTTAAGCATGATGTCCTTGTGTGCGCGGTAGAAAAGTTTTGTTTTCTGCTTTCGTAGCCTACGCGCAATCCATTAGTACTACCAGACATCGAAAGTACCAACATGTGTTGTGCGGTACTACGAATGAGTGGTCCGATTGGCTCTGTGTGAGCCGTCTGACCGTCCGACGGAAGTACCGGCTCTGTGTGAGTGGTACTACCAAAAGGTGGAAGTTGTAGCGTGTGTTGCACAATACTACCAGACTTTGGAAGTTTCGGATTTTTCTGCGGTACATTTTTTCTAGAGAGACACTTGTGTAGTGGTCTTCTCGTCCCTATGAGAGTGGTAGTTCCGCATGTGTGGAGCGGTACTTCCAATGATCGAATGTATCAGAGAATGAACGGCGAAACTTTTGATTTTGATTGTAATGGCTAGTTTTTTTTATTGTTGCGAGGGGAGCAGAAGTACCAGCGTTTTTCCTGTGGTACTTCTGATTTTCCTGATTTTTTAGTGATTTGGCTCCAACAGCTAGTTTTCGTGTGTGGGATATAAATACTCCCTTGTGGCTGGTTGGAGGTATAGTTGCTTGACTTATTTATATTCCCTTGAGCTATTGTGAGGTCATACTCTCAATTGTGCATGTGTTGCACTTTGTGAGTAAGGAGAAGGGATCTGGATTGCATATGTTGCATCAAGAGTTGGACTTAGTGTCCATTTGAGCTTGTGCATTCATTGCACGTGGTGATAGTCAAGCGAGAGGTTTGACTTATTACTCTTGGAGTTTGATGACTCTTAGACGGTGTTGGAAGCATCGTGCACAGTGATCTTCTCAAAGAACTTTGTGAGAAGACCCAGTGAAGTGTGAAGGTTGGAGCTCACCTACCCGGAGCGGAAAAGTACTATCACTAGTAGATTGAGGTATTTGGCTTAATTTGCGGAGCCAGACCAATTCGTTTGGGCTAACTTCAACGTGGACAAAAAGAGGTTGACAAGTCTCCGAACACCACGGTAAAAAGTTACTGTGTCTTTATGGTTGTTTTCTTGTACTCAATTTATATTCAAGTAATTTATATTCATAAAATTAAATTGATTACCTGTCATCTTAGGATTGTAAACCCTTGATATAGACTTAGGGTGTTGGTGCATTTAGGTGAACCTAGTTAATTTAGGCTTTGTTTGTGCTAAAACCATTTTGATTTAAGATTCCGCATAATATTTTTGGTTTTAGCTAAATAGCTTAAAAAGAATTAATTAGGAAGAGAATTTTTTGAAGTGACTATTCACTCGCTCTAGTCGCCCTCCTCGATCTTACAAACACTCCATTTGGGTGTGGGTCCGATACTTAGTGGGACCATGCTGTGCCGACCCGTGGGCTAAGGCACCAACAAAGCATTGCCTAATAG
The DNA here is from genome assembly GCA_036346575.1 of Dendrocalamus sinicus. Taxonomy (NCBI): domain Eukaryota; kingdom Viridiplantae; phylum Streptophyta; class Magnoliopsida; order Poales; family Poaceae; genus Dendrocalamus; species Dendrocalamus sinicus. Next base: position 21,576,468 of record CM070641.1, read on the forward strand.
CTTTACAGATCATGCTGAATTTAGCCCATAATAAAATTATAAACAAATCCTAGAGAAATATATAAAATTCAAAAAAAATACAAAACATAATTATACAAACTTATAAAATAAACTATATAGAATTTAAAAACACAAAATAAAATCATACAAATATTTACAAAATGAACATGCCTAATAGTGTCGTGCTAGGCTAGGCACGACGCTATGTGTGCTCTGTGGGGCTGGCCCACAGTCTTAACCTAAACATAACACAACCAGTTAGATCGGGCCATCATAGCATGTTTAGATGGAGGGCTGAGCCAACAGTTCTGTGTTTCGGGAATGGCCCATTTGGCATGCAGTGTCACTGATGTTGTGCAGGAGGCTAAGAAACAATGTGGTGCATGCGTCGCCACGTGCGACAACGGTACATGCTCGAGGGGTCAGTCATAGTACACTACACACGTCACACGCTCCCACCTACCTCCTCCAGACGTGGCGGGGGCTTTTCCTGGCATTGTACTGCTGCACTCTGGTCTCAAGTAGTATTGTTAAACGTGTTTATGCGATCTTCCTCATGAAGTTTTGTACTAACGGCTGCTTTTTTGAACAGGACCATAGTTTCACAAGACGGTTCAGTATGCCTGGATGTACCCATGTATACTATTCCCTCCTTGTTGCATGTGCTTGACTTTGGAAACACATTTCAATTGTATCCTATCTTCCTTGTAGGCCAACATGCACATCTTGACAACTATGTGGAGGACACGTTTGCCCACGGGACACGAGTGGACGATGACACGATAGACCACAGGGCACAATTGGACGATGACAATGTCCCATTGGATGCCTGGTTGGCTGAGCCCATAGAGGATGAGACCGTCCCATGTCCTACGGGGTTCGCAACTCTATGATGTACCCGGATCAAGCCAGGCGACCCTACAAAACGTTGTGACTCCCACACCTCCTACTTGCACGACTAGGTCATGACGCGCACCAAACCACTAGACCTACCCGTTAGGTCATGCATAGCGTCGGCCTAGGGCTGGCACCACTTGTGGGGTAGTGCCTAGGAGGAACCACGTGTAGGTTCCTTATAGTTAGTTGATCCTTGTAATAAGTTGCTATATGTTTGCCACATGCTATGATATTTGCAGTGTTATGCTCCTCTTTGTTCTGGTTTCTTTGTAAAGTTGTTCTGTTATATGATTTGTGCTATGACTACGAGATAGCCTCTCCTTCTCAGCAGTGCAACGAAGGGGTAATGGTAACATCACACATCATGAAAAGGCGAGTCCATAGCCTTTCTGTTAGAAATGACAACACAATGCCACTTCCTTTTTTTTAGCCTAAAGTGATAACACTTCGACCAACCTTTTCAAATCAAGGTGACAGCACACTGCTACCTGTTTTTTGGACCGAAATGATCGCACCTTGTCCCCCACACACTCTATATGCCTCAAGTTCATCGCTCACATCCGAGAGGGCCTATAAATTGTCCCACACAAAGAACCCACGTATTTCGAGCACATTCCTCCAACCACAACATGGCAGATAGGGTAGGTAGCTCAAGGCATGGGAGGAGACAATGGGTATGGACTGGGTTTTGAGGCTGTGATCCTTACCTAGAAGGCACACACATCTACGGTCTCCTAGATCTCGACCCCAAGACCTGATCCACCACTCAAAAATCAGGAGTCTTACACCCTAGAAATTCCCTTCGCGGCTACCCACATATCTTCGAGCCTTTACTGCAATGCAAGCACAAATTTGACGTGGTGGTCCAGGTTTCCAACGCGTGGAGAACCCAGAACGTCAATTCTTTCTCCACCCTCTATTCATGGTAAGTAGTTCAATTCTTATCTATACTTCCACACATGCATCGGTAATCACCTCATCTTCCTTGTAGATCACAGATTTCAAGTTCACCGTGTGTGTGGATCATCCGTATCTAATATCTGCCCAAGTTTATATCCACACCCTCCAAATCTGCTTAGAAGAGTTGTGGGAGGAGCTCCACATGAGAATCAACAATGACAAGCTCTGTAGGCAAAGGATCAGGGAGACAAACATCGAGGAGGTGGTCCACCTCAGCAGCGACTATTATTCGTACTACAGCTTTGCCAACCCAAGCTACAATTGTGTCTACCACTACCGCAACAACTAGCCTCATCCACACCGCTCTAACGACTGCCACTCTATGTGGGTGCTCTACGGTATTCCATTTTTGGCATAGGGGTGTTCGCCCACAAGCCCTATTAGATTTACAACCATCATGTTATTTATATTCCACAAGGCGCACATGTATCTTATATGTAGTTTTGTTTCACGGTTCGTATGTATTGCAATTTTTATTGTAGGAGTAGTGAGGCAAATATATATACCTAATCAAACCCTAAGCGTTGTGTAATTCGCACATTCATTATGAAGTGTTATGTTGGACTTGAAATGATTTATTTAAACAAAAGCCATTAATGCAACCTGAGACGTACTAGTCAAATTCTATCTTTAATAGTTAGGTATTATTTCAAAACTACTAATGCCAAAAAATTGCAAGGTTTTCTTAAAAAAATAATACATTTTCTATTGTATCATTTAAAAAAAGTCAAAAATGACTCTGTCGCCTTTTCAATCGGTGACACTCTCTATTGTTAGTTGAATTGACGACAGAGCCTATGTCGCCAATACAATTAGGAATATAGATTATTTCGCCAATTCAATTAAAAGATGAACCTCTGTTGTCAGTTGAATTGACGATAGAGTCTCTGTCGTCATTTCATTTGGCTATAGAGATCTGTAGACTGTCACGTATGATTCCAAATAGGATTGTTGTTATTCTAAATGGTGATAGTAGTTTATTTATACAATTTTTTAGCGATGATATATTTATGTAATATTAATAAAAATGTATTATTTAAAAAATTCCCCAGCTGGCCACCTCTACTTGTTACCTACTTTGTTTCACTTGCCTATTAGTTTATGACCTATTGTTTTGGTTTTTGGCTTCAGTTTCTTTGAAAACCGAAATAAATGGGATGACTTTTCTAAACGGCTTCTAGAAGCCACTTCTTCAAATAACTTTCTAAATCTAAAATTATATGTGCTATCTATATTAATAACTTCATTATCTTTAAAAATATAAATAAAAATCATCGCCATAAGCAAAAAAAAAAAAAAAAAAACAGCCGCAACACATCTTTGTGTTGGAGCACCTGATCTGCTGGCTGCTGCCCAGGCTTACCGTCCGCTGGTGTCAGCTCAGCTGAGGCTGCTCCCATCCAAGGAAAGGCAAGAAAAAGGTTGCACAAAACCAAAACCAACCCTCTACTTTTCCGGGTTTCCCATATCGTCCTCGTCCGCCCTCCTCCCTTCCTGCCCCCTTCCTCCTCCACCTCCACCTCGCGTGCCGCGCGAGGTAAGCAGCCGCCCACAAGAACATCGAAGGAACCGGCTAGGCTTCTCCGGCGGATCCGGCCCTCTCCGGCGTGGGCCGCCCGAATCGGCGGCGATGGCGACGCAGCACGAGCGGAAGACGATCGATCTGGAGCAGGGGTGGGAGTTCATGCAGAAGGGCATAACCAAGCTCAAGAACATCCTCGAGGGCAAGCCCGAGCCGCAGTTCAGCTCCGAGGACTACATGATGCTCTACACGTGCGTATCGAGCCTAACCCCCCCTCCTCTGATCCTGTATTTGGGTGCTTGCTTGCTTGGTTTGTGCTTCGCTGATCTGATTTTTGGGTGTGCTCGGATGCCGCAGGACCATATACAACATGTGCACGCAGAAGCCGCCACACGACTACTCGCAGCAGCTCTACGAGAAGTACCGCGAGTCCTTCGAGGAGTACATCACGTCTATGGTGAGGGATCCCTGATTCCTCGGTTGATTAGCTTGGTTTGTGTCCATGTTCTCGATTAGAGGAAGCGTAGCAAAGATACTGGTGGAAATGGTGCTTGTTGTGACGCATAAACCCATGAGTAGACAGCGCACACATTGAGTAATAGAGAGCACAGCTGTTCATATTAGAGAAGAGGGATTCAATGCCTAAAGCTAGAACCCTAAGCTTCTGTAGTAAGTACAAGGACGTCGTTCTAATTTTGATAAAGCTCGATGCTCTTGGGGAATTAGGAATTCTGGGTTGGTTGCTTCAGATGGGTGGATAATTGGGCTTTCCTTAGTAGGGAGGAGCTACTAATTTCTAAGTCGCATGCCCAAGTAGTCTTACACATCTGTTGGTGTAGATGGATCTGGATAATGGATTGTTGGGGTTGCTTCTAGGCAATATTTAAATACCCTATTGGATAAGGTGCAGTGGGCACTATATGTGGCGCTTCTGTGCAGAGCGCAAGCAGCCTGCTACAAGCAGCAATTAGCACAAAACATGTTTCAGATATCTATGGCCATTTCACGCCTCCTTTTCTGCCAAAAGCAATTGTCCCAGCAATTTTAGTTAATGACCCTTGAACCTTCTGCGTTTCTTCACATTCCACTTAATAACCTTCTCACTACTCTCTGCCGATTTGAATACTTTAAACAAGGGTTGAGACCTGAAGCCCTTAAAACATTTTATATTTTGGAAGTTTTATTTTAAGATTAAGTATGTTCAGATTTTTGCAGAGATAGCTCAGCGTGTCATGCTTACTATATGGCCATTAGATGCTGTCCGCTATAAAAATATTCTGTTGTTACTCTTCCAGTGCCCTCTATCTAAACTTCACAATTTGCTTCAAAAACATAAATTGCTTGATTTGGGAGGATGTTCCTCAAGACAGTAGGATTTGATGCTGCTGAGAACAATCGTGGCTACCGTCATTGTCCATATTGAGTCTTGGGTTTTTTATGGATTCTTTTGGTTGTTGAAATGTTTGTTGCTTTCACCCCTTTTCATCATTAGCTCCTGTGTAACTTCAGGCATACATGTATATACAATTATACTTCTCTTGGATGCATATGTTTGTTACCATTTAAAGTATGATTAGTGACGTATATTAAATCTTCTGATTGTACTTCTTGTTGATTAATTTGTTGAAGTATAAGTGAATTGTCCATCTTTCCTCATGAACTTAAGTTTTTGGGTGAATTGGTTGGTGCATGAAACTCAATATGGTATCAGAGCCAAGAGGTCTTGAGTTCAAGACCTGACCGACGCAATTAAAACAAATTAATTGCAGTCCACTTGTATTCCACGTATTAGGCCTAAGGGAGCCATCTTTCCTCATCAGTTTAAGCTTTTGGGTGAATTGGTTGGTGCATGAAACTCAACATAATTAACTTAGCTATTTGTAAAATTAAATTATGTATAAATTAACTTGTCTATATGTAACATATATTTTGTATGGACAACACCATAAATAATTGTACATTCATCCCCTTTTGGAGGGATATCTGTTCTCTGCCAAACCTGTGGGCTGTTACTTTGGGACGAAAATGTCCATGTTAATGATGTGGGAATCAGGTTGGATACCGTTACCTGCCCGCACCTTGTTGCCATCCATATGTTTGAGATGGCTCACTTGTAATTTTAGTTGATCGCTATGCTTTGAAAATCTCTACTTGTAAGGCTTTTCTAGTGGGCCAAATTCAGACAAGTTATTGTCCAAAGTTTTGTTATTTACTTGTTTCTGGTTCAAGCTAAACCTTGATTTTGCGAACTGTTCATTGGTTCATGCCTCGTGATTACTATGAAGCAAGAGGATCTTGATGTAGTGAATTTGAATTGTTGATGATACATTATCATATGTGAGAGAATCTACATATTTGTTGGGTCTGATACTCCATTTGCAAATTTGTCGTTGGTCTCATCCTCTAAATAATTTGCCTCTCTTTAACATTTGCATGGAATTATGTAAATGTTGGGCCTCAGGTAGTTCAGAAGAAAGGATTGCTTTGCATGTTCTGCATTGTGCTGTGCTGCTGTGTCCACTCTGTTTTCTGCACGTTTTTGGAGGTGTAAATTTTCTAGGTTAGACTTTGCTTAGAAAGCATGCATTGCTTGATTTGGAGGATATTCTTTGTCATAGTAGGATCTGGTAATGCTGAGAACACTTGTGGATTCAGCATGCATCCATACTTGTGGATTCAGCATGCATCCATACTAAGTCTTTTTATCATAGGTTATTTTGGCCGTTTGAAATATTGGCTGCCTTCGCCCTTTTTATGAACAGCTCCTGGATAATTTCAGCCCTACATATAAATACTTATATGGACTTATGTTTTGAATACCATTTAATGTGTAGCGACTTGTATTAAATCTTTTGATTGTGCTTTGTTGTTGAAAATTTTCTAGAAGTAGATATTGCAATGTAAATAATTCTATGCTCATCCCCGCTGGGACCCCTGTTCTCTGCCATATCCTTAGGTAGTTGAGGGTGAAAATGCCCATGTTAATGAGGTGAGAATGGGTATGGGGACTTAGTCTCTGCCCCCACCCTGTTGTCATTCCTATTTTGATATAGATCATTGGTAGTTTTAGTTAATTATCATGCAGTAAAAAATACCTTCCTCTCTTTAACACTATGTAGCTGGATAAATTGTCCAATGATAATTGTATTCAATGAACATAAGATGCACTTTAGTTATAGTTCATCACCTGCATGATGTCCATTTTATCTCTTTTCCCTATATTTGCATGTTCACATTTTTGAAAAATAAGTCCAACACCCAGTTTCAATTGATTGCAGGTCTTACCTTCACTAAGAGAAAAGCATGATGAGTTTATGTTGAGAGAGTTAGTAAAACGGTGGTCAAACCATAAAGTGATGGTTCGGTGGTTGTCACGCTTCTTCCATTATCTTGATCGGTACTTTATTTCACGGAGGTCACTACCGCCACTGAGAGAAGTTGGGCTTAGTTGTTTCCGAGATTTGGTAACGCAACTTCTTTACACGATTGACTCATCTTTCTCCTGTTTTATGGAATCCAGCTTACAGTTTGTTGCTTAATGTAATATCTCTAGATTTTAATCATGTTCAATTGTGGTAACAGGTATATCAAGAGATCAAAGGAAAAGTAAAAAGTGCAGTCATATCCTTGGTGAGTCATTATATCTTGTCATGTTAGCTTATTTGATTGTGTATAGTTGGTAATGGAAATGCTTTCTTCAACAGATAGATCAAGAACGCGAGGGTGAACAAATTGATAGGGCCCTGTTGAAAAATGTTCTGGATATATTTGTTGAAATTGGCTTGGGTAGTATGGAGTGCTATGAAAATGACTTCGAAGATTTCTTGCTCAAGGATACTGCAGACTACTACTCTATCAAGGCCCAAACCTGGATTCTGGAGGACTCTTGTCCAGATTACATGTTAAAGGTATTTTCGAGAAGGTTTAATGAACATTTCTACCTGTAGTTAAGAATAACATTATCTTCCTAATGGGTGTTTGTTTCATTAGGCTGAGGAGTGTTTGAAAAGGGAGAAAGAGCGAGTTGCTCATTATTTGCACTCTAGTAGTGAACAGAAGTTGCTGGAGGTTAGTGGAAAGTCTGCTGTTAACTTTTCAGAGTATTTCTTGATGTTTAATTATCTATATTTGCTACATGTACACCAGATGCATAAGTTGGAATTGTATATTCAGAGTGCTGTTGGATTCCTGATAGAGCACTACTTATGATTTCCTTTACCACGTATGACATGATTTAATGTGCTTTCTTTCCTTCATTTTCACAGAAAGTGCAACATGAATTGCTAACTCAATATGCAAGCCAGCTTTTGGAGAAGGAGCATTCTGGATGTCATGCATTGCTCCGTGATGAGAAGGTTTCATGGAGAAGCTCTTTCTTTCTTAACAGTATATCAGCAATATATGAAGCCTGTGGACATAATATCTATGCAATCTTGCAGGTTGAGGATCTCTCTAGAATGTACAGGCTATTTTCCAGAATAACTCGTGGTCTGGAACCTGTTTCTCAAATATTTAAGCAGGTATTATTTGCCTCAAAAGTGTTCTCTATTTCATCTTAAAGCTATTTCAATGTTGTAATGGAATGGTGCTAATCTGCAGCATGTTACGAATGAGGGCACAGCCTTAGTCAAACAGGCTGAAGATGCTGCTAGTAGCAAAAAGGTGCAACATTTTATATATTCAACCATTGAATATTTATTTTTTTGTTTGTATTACTGTTTCCTTAGCACATTGAGTTGCTTTTTTGGGTAGTAATTCGGTGGTATGTTTTTCATCAATCAGCTGGAGTTTATACTGGACTCTTGCTGGTATATGCATACTATATTTCACGCTGCTGCTTCAACATATTGCTCTGCACTCTACTAGCCACGTCAGACTTACATTTCTAGTGATTTGCTTATTTTTCGCTTGAGTATTATCTAAAATTATTAATATAAATTATTTGTTTTATTACAGCCAGAGAAGAAGGACATAGTTGGTTTGCAGGAACAGGTTTGATGTCTTGATATAATTTTTGCTGTTAACTCTCAGCTTTTGTTATAATATCTGTTACTCACTGAGTTTTCTTTTTTTGAACTTAGGTTTTTGTCCGGAAAATCATTGAGCTTCATGACAAATATGTAGAATATGTCACTAAGTGTTTCCAGGGCCACACCCTCTTCCATAAGGTTTGCCATTTGCTTTACTTATCTACAGATTCATATGCCATTCTTTTTATCATGATATCAAAATCTTGGGTCCTGTTCTGTATCCTGTTTATGCAGGCACTTAAAGAGGCTTTTGAGGTTTTCTGCAACAAAGGTGTTTCTGGTAGTTCAAGCGCTGAATTACTAGCTACCTTCTGTGACAACATCTTAAAGAAAGGTGGCAGTGAAAAACTTAGTGATGAAGCAATTGAAGATACCCTTGAGAAGGTACAGCCATCAATTTGTTATGTTTGTGCTGCTAATGTCATCACTAGTTTTCCAGAGCTAAGAACTTAATCTTGAAACTGGACAATTACCAGGTTGTAAGGTTACTCGCCTACATCAGCGACAAGGACTTGTTTGCTGAATTTTACAGGTAACTTCTTGTTTTCTTGCATGCTGATTCTTATTGTCTTTAAGCTCATGCACGTACTGGAATATGCATGCAGTCATTGACTTTTGGGGCTAATTTGCAGAAAGAAGCTTGCGAGGAGATTGCTTTTTGACAAGAGTGCTAATGATGAACATGAGAGAAGCATTCTGACCAAGCTAAAACAACAGTGCGGGGGGCAATTCACTTCAAAAATGGAGGGCATGGTTACTGACCTTACTGTTGCAAGAGATCACCAGACGAAATTTGAAGAGTTCATAAGCACACATCCCGAGTTGAATCCTGGGATAGACTTAGCTGTTACTGTTCTGACAACAGGATTTTGGCCCAGCTACAAATCTTTTGATATAAATCTGCCTGCTGAGATGGTAAGTCTGCTTTTTCTCAAGGCTCTGTAAGGAGCTTGCTAAGCTTAATCAATAATTTAACCAGGAGACCTGAATTTGCCTTGTTTTTTCATACAATATTTGTGGTTGATGTCTTACTCTGCATAAGATAATTATTTTCATTCTCGATTTTTCAGGTGAAATGCGTAGAGGTTTTCAAGGAGTTTTACCAAACAAGAACAAAGCACAGGAAGCTTACCTGGATATATTCCCTGGGAACCTGTAATATTAATGCTAAGTTCGAGGCCAAAACTATTGAGCTCATTGTTACGACTTATCAGGTAATTCAAAGCTGCATTTTGAATGATCATTTGCTTCTTGTATTAGATGTAATCTAACATGCCTTTCTCTTCTGTTGGTAGGCTGCACTGCTGCTGCTATTTAATGGAGTTGACAGACTAAGCTATTCTGAGATTGTGACACAGCTAAATCTCTCAGATGATGATGTTGTGCGTTTGCTCCATTCTCTCTCTTGTGCAAAATACAAGATTCTTAACAAAGAACCAAATAACAAATCTATTTCACCGAATGATGTCTTTGAGTTCAATTCAAAATTTACTGACAAGATGCGAAGAATAAAGGTATCTTTTTTTTTATGTTTCTAGATTTGGTTACTTTTCTGAGTTCTCATTTTTTGATGTATTATCTTGGCTTTTAATGATATTCACAGATACCTCTTCCTCCAGTTGATGAGAAGAAGAAAGTTGTTGAAGATGTTGACAAGGATCGCAGATATGCAATTGATGCATCCATTGTCCGCATTATGAAGAGCCGCAAAGTATTGGGTCATCAGCAGCTTGTAATGGAATGTGTGGAGCAGCTTGGTCGCATGTTCAAGGTATGAAACATTTGTTAAAGAAAGTAGTTGTAGATGTTCGCAAAAGAATTTTCCTTGTCCTCCTTTTAAGTGCTGGGTTCAATAAATTCAGCTATGTTTGTTACATCGTGTTGTTTTTGCCCTAAGGCTTGTGACGCGTATCACAAGTTCTACTTTTTGTGTCTTAACGGTCATTTATTCCCTCCATGGGACTATCATTTATTCCCTCCATGGGAATATCATCCATTACGTAGGTTCTTTTGGCTAGCACCCTTGCCTTCTTTTGCTCTGTGCATTCTGCATTGCACGCCTAGGACTTGCACCATCATCTTTTTGGCCTTTTTTTTTGTGTAATATAATTGTGTGTATATGTTTGAGCTGGCATGCAGGAAATGTTCAAAGCATTTTATTAGCTGAGCTTCCTTTGATGACTTCACATGATAAAAGGGCTACTCTTTTTTTTTCTGCAGCCTGACTTCAAGGCAATAAAGAAGCGGATTGAGGATCTTATCACAAGGGATTACTTGGAGAGGGATAAAGATAACCCAAATGTGTACAGATACTTGGCTTGATCTATCGGTTCTGTCAGTGGACTGATATTTTCCTGTGCCTGACTTCCGTGCCCTGCAGTGTTGCCACGATTTATGGATTCCACTGTACATGCAGCTTGACCGGTGGTTGGGACTGTCAATAGAACCCACCAGGATAAAGGTTCGCAGATGGGAATGCATGCGAGTCTTACATAAATGTTGTAATATCATGTATTAGGTCCTGTGCGATTTGTTCTAGTCTCCATATATGTAGCTTTGTTGTATTTTAATCAGTTGTCTAGATAAATGGAGAGAGAATTATGAACTGGCAATCCATCCATCTTGCTGTCAATGCAGTAAGATGTCAATCTACGTTGTATTTGTTGTGAATTTATGTCTAGACTTGCTGGTAGTACTGGTCATGATTGTCACAACTATGGCCATGCTTGTATCGAATTGATTTACTGTACAAGTCTAGCATAAGCTAAGTGCTGTTTGAGGGAAGCTTAGTACTGTTTGTACATGTAATTTTCCTTGCAAATTGAGCACCATTGAGCTTAGCTAAAAATCCAATTCTAAGGTTACTGTTTGATATAAGTTCGTGCTGCAAGTTAAAGATCTGTTGCGCATCAAGTGAATAGCGGAAATTTGTGGAAGAAAACAGTGGAATCTGTTGGAGATGGGGCAAAGAATCAAATTAATCATGGTAAAAAATTATGCATGGAACATTTGACTCGTGGGCCACTCACTAGGATCCGGAATTTCTTGAATTTTTGTGAGTGGCAACTCAAGTAATACTGAAAACAGCTTCTAAACTAGGACAGTGTTATGTTTTTAGTCGACAGTTAAATCTAGAAAATATTATGAAGCTTCAACCAAGGTTTGCAGAAAGCGATTTCAAATAAATCCTTGAACCTGTGCCGGCAACGGTGCCGGGCTGGTAATTGGAAATTACTCAACTGGGTGTGTTACCAACTCAAATACAAATGCATTTTCAGAGGATAGAGATAATTGGCTAGCATAGTCGTATGAAGGGCTGTTCATATAGGCTTTTGTTGGTGACTTTTGGCTTTAGCTTATGAATAGTAGGTAGCTGATAGAAGCGGTTTGTAGAAACTGGGGTGTTCATATAGTCTTATGGCTGATGAATAGTATTGGCTGATAAATAGTAGTGGCTGGTAGAATCTGAGTGCATTATATAAAAAAGAGAGTAAACGACTAACGTAATTGGGACATACGATGATACGTAGTGCGTTACAACATGCTAAAGTAAAAAAGTACAGGAATACAACATAGGCATGTACAACATTTGAAACCGTAACTCATCCTACCAAAGTGTGCGTAATGCTATCTCAAAGCACGTCCATAGGCCTGTTGGACCTCCCAACACTGCCCTTAGGAGACTCTGTGCCCCCCTCGCCTGACATATCCATCGTCATCGTTGATGTCGAAGTTGGCCTCATCAAGCATCGCTAAGTCGATGATGAAGTTGTGTAAAGCCATAGTCGCCACTATAACTTTCTTCTGTGTATCTACATCTTAGCTCGGCATGCTCAACAGGATGCGCCACTTATTCTTCCAAACGCCGAATGTGCACTCAATCACATTGCGCAGAGAGGACTTGTGGTAGTTAAATACTTCTTTCATCCCAATAGGCCATCCACTTCGTGTGAAATTAGGTATGTGGTACTATTGATTCCTGTATGGTGCTAGGAACCCCTCCTTGTTCGGGTAACCGGAATCCACCAAGTAGTACTTTCTTACCGTAAAATACAATTGGAGGCCAAATCAGTCACCGCACCTGAGTGCACATGCATACATTTATGTAAGAAGACGCATCATACATACATGTAGGTGGGTGTGGGAAGCGGTTCGTGTAGGTAGCCATGGAATCCTAAAGGATCTTCGTGTCATGCGTAGCTCCGCTCCATCTAGAACACACGAACATGAACCACCTATCGAAGTCACCCGCCGTGAGTACATTCCAACTTGTGTAACCGTTTCAGTTGTAGTGCCTTAGTGCTACTCATCCCAGGACCGATGCTGTCACATGTGTACCATCGATCGCTCCAATGCAATTGTTGAAATGCTGGTGAAAACGTGCCTCCTTTAACCTCATATGGACCGTGCGGAACTATGGATTCATGTGATGTACAATATCACTTACCAATGTTGCAAACGACGTCCAAGACCTTGTTGAATGTATCGCTCACATGACCCACAGAATGCTCGAATCTATTCTATGCCTGTCTATTTGACTGAGAGGAGCCCTAGTGCACAACATAGCAGCAATATTACTACACATCATAGAAACTCTACAAGATCACAGATTGGTACTACTGATCATAGAACCTACCAGCATATTGCTACAAGATCACAGATTGCTACAATATTACAAATGCAATACCAGTAAAGCAATATGCAAGCAAACTCAGATTATTGTCATAGTTAAGTACCACAATTTAGTTTGTGACTAGAGCCATAGAGAACTCTTTGAACACATGAAAGTTCAGTCCGGAGTAAAATCACAAGCGCATGGCAATACACACGACAAATATGGCAGTAAACAAAATTGCAATATGATAGCAATATGAAAAACGGGCAGGAGGATCTACTGTTCACTTCGTAGTCTTCCTGTCAGCCTAGCTCTGCCTGGTCCAGGCCAGCTACCCTGTCGAGGTCTTGAAGTTGGCGAACATTTGACAGTACTGAGCATGCATGAAAAATTGACTCATGTTGTAGTACCCATCACTGTCCTCCAGGGCACTGCTACCAATGACTCGCTCCATCAACTCAACCATTTCATCCTTCACTATGCACAAGGGACGTGAGGTCACTGGAAGGGTGGAGCTATGACGGCCTCTAGACTGCTCGTAGAGGTCAATGAATCTCTCGAGCTGTACATCTTGGTAGGTCTTCTTGGGTTTCTTCCCTTTACGAGAATCAGGCACATAAGGTCGTTTTCCCTTACTGGTGGCCGACGGTCCACTATGTCCGGCTCTCGCTGGCAGGTTGCTCCCCTCATCATTCTCATGGCTGTGGCTGGGCTCGGCCCTGGGGACGTATGTGTCCGCATTAGTGCATACGGTCTCCTTAAAAAGCCTCTCTAGGAGGTTCTCGTTGGTGAGGGGTGCCTTGCAAAACTTCTTGATGTCGTCCATACATTGCAAACAAAAGAGAAAAAAATAGGGCATTTGTGAGTTGGGGCACGAACCAGAGATCACAACAAAGTGTATGAGCAGTGGCTAACCTTGGCTTGCTCCTCCCACCACTCAAGGTCAGCTACAATAGCCCCGGTTGCACGCAACTTAAGAGTCTTCCAATTAGATAAATCCTTCTTTAGTGCATCCCATTTGTTATTCATTTGTTTGCGGGTGTACTGTTGGCTGGTTTGCTCTTCAAACTTTCAAAGAAGATTGTTGTAGTCGCCAGTTTGCTCTTCAAACTTTCGAAGAAGATTGTTGTAGAACTTACCGGATAGGTAGTGATGTGGGCGGCTCCTGTAGTTTATTTCCTCCAAGCAGATGACAATGAAAATGCTGATCACTTCGTCATCCCAAACAACCAGGGTTTCACACTTAAGGGCCATCTCGAAAACTCCAATGCTGCCGGTCCCCACAACAGATCATGGAGCACAGTGTAGGACACAAAAATCACGCACAAGGAAATGGTAATCGTGCGGGAGAATAAGAACAATAGTGGAGGTAAAAGTCGTAGATAAAAGCTACTATGGTGGATATAATAATCGAAAAGAAAAGCTAGCACGGAATAAGAAGAATGGGGAGGAGAGACGGATTATGCCTTCAATCGGCAATGGAGATAGAGGGGATGTGGTGGCCGTGGAAACTCAGCGGGCTGACATCAGGGTAGGCAAAATGAGGCTGGATGGAAAAGGATCTGATTGTAGGGAGAGCAGATCTGGCAGGGGGCGCCATATTTGGCTGAGGGAAGAGCAGATCTGGCGAGGGGGTGGAGCATTAGAGGGTGTCGGATTAGGCCGTAGGGAGAGCGGATTTGGCCAGGGGGGAGGGGGTGGGCACCAAATCTGGCTGAGGGAAGAGCAGATTTGCCCAAGGGGAGGGCACTGAAGGGCATCGAAGGGTGGCACAGAGACGTGATCGAGGGGGGAGTAGTTGCCGCAAAGAGCTCTTGCATATGGACTATCGCGAGTGGGGCACACCCTCACGTGATGTATTGGACGTAGCTTCCACAAGCCGCTTCCCGAAGCTGATTGTTTGAATATGCTTTGGCTTCTAGAAGTAGAAGCCAGAAGCCAAAGCGTATATGAATAGACCCTAAGGCTCACAGGCCACAGGTCATAGATTCAAATCCCAAATAATTAAAGTAAAAAATCTATGTAGATACTACACCCAACCTATGGTCAGTGGGAATGAAACTATAGTCATCAGCTAAAAAGACAGGGTGTCACACAGCTAGACTATGCTATGGTTGTAGGATCGTATGGCACAATCAAAGGGTGGGGGGGTGAATGATTGCCTTTGCCTTTTCAACTCTTCAAGTAGTTGATAAAGGATTCGACAGATCGACCGACAATTCGATGCTTAGCTTTGCACATAGTCAAATACTCCAGCTGCACCAGCAATCACCAGAACACTTCAACACATCACGGACCAGATTGATTCAAGATGTTCTTTATTGCTGGATTTCCATGGATTTACAAAGTGCTATCACAAGAACACTAAAAACCCTATCACTAAAAGCTTCTTTCTCAAAGCCTCCAAAAATCACGGCCAAAACACTTGGCCTATCTCTACTTTTATGTGTTAGAGCCCAAAACCATGTCTGACTCAAACACAAACAGACATCCTATCTCCTTCTCAAATCAAGAGACTCGAAACTCTTCCAAACATGGGTTTTATCCAAACTCTATCTCTTCCAAGTTATGAACTCTATCCACAACTCCTAACTCAACATGTAACAAAGCCTCCAGGATTACACCTCCTATATCTTTATCACACCAACTTCTATGTCGAAGCCTCCAAGACCGCACTGCCCGTAGCTTCTCCACGCATCGCCAAGTTTGATCTCCACATGCTCCAGCGTTAGCCCAACCATCTTGCGTGACATTCTCAACCATCTGAACCTCAGATATCCCCATCTTAATCCTAGTCCTCCTCGTCACTGACCATGATCGACTCTACGCTCACCTGCACATGCAAAGACCAATGAAATATTTCTGGAAAAAGTTCTTCACAACTTGACTGTCATCAGCACACACACTCAAACCATACTCTAATCTATCCATAGACGAAAACCAAACCAACGACGACCATCAACCAGGTTGTCCATGACCACCAATCCCATCGGTATCCAGAAACCAGCTTTAGAATACACAATACAACTGCTAGCTCAATGAGTACTCGAAAACAACAAATACTCGGGAATCACCATTGCTCCACTCAAAACACTCACAAATAACTAGCATCGCTACCGACCAGAATCATCGAGTACCGTATCACCAATAACCACTATGGAGTACCGAGTCCTTCCGACTACGAGTATTGAGCACTGTTCACCAATGATCGACTGCCACACACAGATTAGTCAACCACTGACACAACATGAGTACTTGAGGTACTCAAAGATCACAAGAATTAAAGCACTTGTACCGACCATGAAGTCTACGAGTATCGACCGTGAAGCCTATGGCAACCGACCACAAAAGCCTTCGACTACCGAAGACAAACGACATCAAACTGCAAAGTCTATGACTATGAAAACAAGACTATGAAGTCTACGACTATGACAGCAGTCCGCAAAGTTTACGACTATCGAGTATCGACTAGTAAAATCTACGACTATCGATCGATTACTATAGCAATGACCATCGACAAAAGCACTGTAACTACGACCATCGAAAAGTACTGTAACTTACCATCTTCAAATAGGTATGGTCGTTCTGCTGTAGTCGTTTCGTTGGTCGAAATGCCGTGGTCGAAGCTGAACATGGTCGAAGTCAGATGTGGTCGAAGTCGAACATGGTCATAGTTTGTCGTTGTCAAAAATGCCGTTGAGATAAGTGAAGAGGATCGGACAAAGGAGCAGCGACACCACCCAAAGGATCAGGTTATTTTACCCGGTGTTATTGAGGAAAATGCATATCGAAATAATAATGTTCTTACAGAAGAACAAACTCATCAACCTCAAGAACCAGTGCCATTAAGTCGATCCACTAGAAAAAGAAGAATGCAATCTCTGATGATTACATTATCTTCCTTCAGGAAAATGATGCTTGTGGTGAAATTTTGGGAGAAGACCTCATCAATCTCCAAAAGGCCCTACAAAACCTCAATTCAATTAATTGGATCAATGCCATGAATGAAGAGTTAAAATCCATGAATGACAATGATGTTTGTGATCTTTTCCTATTGCCATAAGGAAATAAACCCATTGGTTGAAAATGAATATTTAAGACCAAACAGGATTCAAAACACATTGTGGAAAGATATAAGGCTCGTCTTGTTGCTAAAGCATATACTTAAAAAGAAGCATATACTATAAAGAGAGTTTCTCTCCGGTTTCTTTGAAAGACTCTTTTAGGGTAATTATGGCACTTGTGGCACATTTTGATCTTGAGCTTCATCAGATGGATGTAAAAATAGCATTTCTAAATGGAAACACAGATGAGACAATTTATATGGAGCAACTAGAAAACTTTGTGGTCGGTGACCCGAAGCAAATGGTATGCAAGTTAAAGAAATTCATCTATGGGCTCAAGCAGGTTTCTTGACAGTGGCACCACAAATTTCATAAGGTCATTATCTCTTTTGGTTTTGAGGTAAATACAATTGAAGATTGTGTATCATAAATTTAGTGGGAGTAAGTTCATATTTTTGGTTCTGTATGTTGATGACATATTACTTGCATGTAATGATATAAGCTTGTTGCATGAAACCAAGAAATTTCTCGCTAAAATTTTGAGATGAAGGATCTTGGTGATGCTTCTTTCGTATTAGGTATTCGAACTATATTGATAAGGTATTGCGAAGATTTGACACGCAAAACTGTAAACATTTATATACCCTTGTGGCCAAAGGTGAAAAATTCAGTCTTTGATAGGGAGTAAAAATGATTTTGAGGTTAAGAAAATGAAGAATATCCCCTATTCATCTTTGATAGGGAGTTTGATGTATGCTCAAGTTTGCACTAGACCAGATATAGCATATATTGTTGGAATGCTAAGCAGGTATTTAAGCAATCTAGGATTGGATCATTAGGTCGCAGCAAAACGGGTGTTGCGGTATTTGCAAAAGGCAAAAGATTTCATGCTCACATATAGGAAATTGGATCAGTTGAAGATTATTGGGTAGTCTGATTTTGATTTTGCTGGTTGCCAAAATACATGCAAATCCACTTCAGGCTACATTTATCAGCTTAGTAGAGGTGCAATTTCTTGGAAAAGTGCTAAGCAGTCACTCGTTGCCCCATCCACAATGGCATGAGTATGTTGCTTGCAATGAGGCTTCAAATCATGGGATATGTTGCACAATTTTGTCATAGGGCTATGAATTTTAGATTAGGTTGACAAACCACTAAAGTTATATTGCAACAACAAGTTTGCTGTTCTGTATTCTAATAGCAACAAGAGCTCGTCAAAGTCTAAGCATATAGATATCGAGTTCCTAGTTGTGAAGGAAAGAATTCAGAGTGGTAAATTGTCAATTGAGCATATAAGTACAAACTCTATGATTGCAGATCCACTCACTAAAGGCTTGACACCTAAGGTGTTCCTTGAGCATGTTGCTCATATGGGTGTGATTTCAATTGAAGAATTTAGTTCTAGTGGGAGTTTGTAATTTCTTTTATGATCATGACACAATACCAGCTCAATGTAAAGACCATCAGTTATATTCTCTAGAGAAATAAAGTTTATGTTCTTTACTCTAGACTCATATCTCTCATTTGTTTTTGGGAAGATGTTTTGACCTCATAAGGAATAAAGTTGGACCAGTTGGAAATAGGCATGTTATGATCACATCTCATGTAATTTCCATGCTACACATCTATATTTGATCCATGCCGTTCTTTTATGTTGGCACATGTGACCATTGATGAGTCTAGTTACGCTTAAGAGTGACAAAGACTACTTTGATCCTATGTTGTTATAGTTGATGGACTGGATTGTTTCAGGGATGCTCATGACATAGAAAGAATTTTTGAGCTCATAAAGTTTTGATATGTATTTACTCATTTGGTCCAAGTGGGAGACTGTTGGATTATTTTCCTATTATGTGGACCTACATGAGTTTATATACATATTGGGTTTCTATTTTAGTTGGCTCAAATATATAAAGTGATCAAATAAAGTATTTATTAAGAGCTTGAGCATCTAATAAGGATAATATGGATTTGGAATTCGTATCTGTGTAGAGTCTGGTTTGAAATCTATGTCTATTGATGGGCCTGGATAGAATCCGATACCAGTGGCGAAGGCAGGATTAAAATTGAGGGTGGGTTGAAGTATTTGTCAGACTAAACTAAGTTGACACAAATATAGTATTATACTCTTATACAATTTCAAATTCATACAGAAATTATACAGTTGCTATAGCAAAATTTAGTTTCTACAGAAATTATACAGTTGCTATACAGTTGACACAAATACAGAATTACCTAGAGCAGTGAAGCCGGTCGCCCCTAATTCTCTTTCCCAGTCCAGCTGTCCTTCTCAATTCTCTGTTGGCCATTGCTGTTCACTGTGGACTATGGACACTCGTCGGTCGTCGCCTCGTCGGCCCGACCGGCCGCACCCGCACTCGCGTAAGCAGCAGGCGCGCAGCTCTGTCCTTTTTAGCTTCGATTTGCCTGCACGGCCGCACTCCCGCAGATTTTTATTCGTCCGCACGGCTGCACCCCGCAGCTCGGCTCCTCACGCCCTCGCTCTCTCTCACTTCACTTTCTCAGATCTCACTCACCGGCTCCTCCGCAGCTCCGCTCCTCGCCTCGCTCCTCTCCTCGGCAACTCGGCTCCTCCGCTTCTCGCTCGGAGTCGCCGCCTCTCCTCGCTCGGTCGCTCCTTGGCTCCTCCGCAGGCCGCAGCTCCGCTCCTCGCCTCGCTCGAAGTCCGCCGTCCCAGACTCACCGGCGACGCCTCGACCGTCGCCGCCCCGGTCCTGCTCCTCCTGCCCCGGCTTGGCCCCCTCGTCGCCCCGCTCCGACTCCTCCCGCTGGGTCGCCGCGGTGCCGCCAGATCTGGCCTGGGATTTGGGTGTGCTACTGTAGTACTGTGCTTTGTGAATGTCTTTTCTGCCGCCGCCTGGTGAATGCGCTTTCATGGATATTTTGGTGGGCCAATAAGATAATTTGTTGGGCCAAAATGGGCTGCCACTTGAAGTTTAAACATTTTTGTTGTTTGTTGCTTGTTGGTCTTAAAGCCTCTGTGATTGTTGCCGTCGGTCGGCTCGGGCGCTCGCCGGTGGTGGGGGGCGCTCGCCGGGGGGGGGGGGGGGGAGGGGGGTGTTGCCGCCGAGGGAAGGTGAGGCTCAAGCCTTACTAAGCCTCCCCCTGGCTTCGCCCCTGTCCGATACTAAAGTTTATAAATTGGGGACATGTCCTCTCATCAAGGCAAGAGGCTATACCAATCTATCTCCATCCGTAGTTGGAACTTGTGGCTTGCCCTTTGATGAGAAAGACCAAATCTAGGAAGAAGAACACTAGTGCATCTTCAGCTTCTGATCAAATCACAACCATTGATGGCATCATCATCATCAGGTATGCTTCCGTGTTTATAGATGTTCAGCATGTTGCTATTACTGCATATGAGATTTGGGATTCTTTGGTCTACTGGTTTAGATCAATTGCTTTATTCCTTCAATAAAATCTTAAGGAAAGGTGGAAGTGAAAAGCTAAGTGATGAAGCTATAGAAGAGACCCTTGAGAAGGTGCGGTTATTGTAATACTGTTTGCACACACGAGTTTACAAAATCTTTTGCTCAGTGCTGAAACTGAATTGTCTCCAGGTTGTGAAGCTCCTCGCGTACATCAGCAATAGGGGTCTCTTTGTTGAGTTTCATAGGTTTGTGGTTTTTTATTA
Source organism: Dendrocalamus sinicus (assembly GCA_036346575.1). NCBI lineage: Eukaryota > Viridiplantae > Streptophyta > Magnoliopsida > Poales > Poaceae > Dendrocalamus > Dendrocalamus sinicus. The sequence goes on from CM070641.1 coordinate 21,597,211, forward strand.
GCTTGGATGTTACAATTGTAGGCTTTAACATAAATAAGAACCTATACGATTTTGAAGATGATGATGATCTCTGGAAAAATTTATTGTAGGCAGAAACTTGGAAGGAGATTACAGTTTGATAGGAGTGTCAATGATGAACAATGAGAAAAGCATTCTTTCCAAGCTAAAGCAGTACTTTGGGGTGGGGGCAATTTACTTTAAAAATGGAGGGCATGCTCAGTGATGTTACAATTGCAAGAGAATTTCAGATAAAATTTGAAGAATACATAAGCACGAATGCAGAGTCAAATATCCTCGGGTAGACTTGAATGTTATTGTTGTGACGACAGGATACTGGCCAAGTTATAAAAGCTCTGATATAGATCTTTCTTCAAAGATGGTACGTTTATTGATTTCATAATCATTTAAACTGATTGGCTCTGTCGTAGAGTTACTTGAGTACCACAGTTACCGTCTAATTGAAGTTATTTTGACACTTCCAGATTATCTTGGAGTACTTCATACTGAAATGATATTCAGCGTCAGCTGGAATATTGCGATATGACTAACTCATATATTGGTCTAACATTGTAGATCCATGTTTTCAGGTTAAATGTGTGGAGGTTTACAAGGAGTTTTATCAGTCCCACACGAAACACAGAAATCTTACCTAGATTTATTCCTTGGGAAATTGCAACATCATTGGAAAGTTTGACACCAGACCTATTGAGCTAATTGTTACAACTTATCAGGTAGGTTCTAAATCTTTGAACAAGTAGAAGAACTCCTACTGTATGGAACACAATTATTTCTTACCTTTCCCCTCTTTGGCCAGGCTGCACTGCTGCTGCTATTCAATGGAGCTGATAGACTAAGTTACTCTGAGATTGTGACGCAATTAAAACTATCTGATGATGATGCTGCGCGTTTGCTCCATTCGCTCTCATGTGCAAAGTACAAGATTCTCAACAAAGAGCCAAGCAACAGAACAATTTCGCCAAATGACTTCTTTGGGTTCAACTCCAAATTTACTGATGAGAAGCGAAGGATAAAGGTGTATTTCCTAATTTGAACTTTAGTGCATTGCTTTCATCCTTTTGCTTTAGTTTTTTTCCTTGTAAACTGACATCATTGTGTTCTGCATGTACCGCTTCCTCCAACTGTCGAGAAGAGAAAGGTTGTCGAAGATGTCAGTAAGGAAAGGAGGTACGCAATCCATGCATCCATTGTGTGTATCATGGAGAGCCGAAGGATCATGTGAGAAGGTCCTAATTTATGATGAGCCATTGTAACTTGGGAGATTTAGAAAATTGATTGACAGTATTGTGGGTCGGTCGGGGGAAGGCCGGCCTGACTGGCAGTGTGCCATCAGTCTAACCGGTTAGAGCAATGGTCTAACCGCCCGAGGGTTGGCGGTCTGACCGTCTGAGGTTTCTCCAGATGGGGACTTTCGGTCAGAATTCATATTTGTGGATTTTGAGTTGAGGAATGGGTTATTGTGAGTATGGTCAGTGGTTTTATGTTGCATGAACTATGTTACAGCGAACGTGCATAAGGTTGTGAAGAATTTGTGCCCGAAAAATATTTATTTGTCTTTGTATGTGCAAGGATGCTTGGAGTTAACCATGGTCAACGACGAGGATCGAGGCTAAGCTCAGAGAGGAGCTAAGGCCTAGAATGATCAAGGATACCGGGTGAGATGGTGAGCTCAAGCATGGAACGAGAAAGGCGGGAAATGTTGAATGTGAATTCGAACGGCTGGATGGCACCATATAGCTTGCACGGGTCAAGTGAGCCGTGGTTCAGAGGAACCAGGACGGGAGATACTTGGAGGCGTGTGGCAAGCTAATGATGCACCTACACGTGGCAAGCATGGCGATTGTTTGCAACGGGAGATGAAGTTTGGGTCATCAGAGGGTATTTTGGTAGTTTGACTAAAATACTAAAAACCATCTTGGATCAAAACTGCGGCGCATGGGCGGTGCATTGAAGAGTGGTTTAGGTCAAGATGGAGTTGTTTGATCAAGACGGATCAAGGCTAAAGATTTAGCAGATGCACACTTATGCGCTTTGAAAAGCATGCATAAGTGAACTTTTGTGAGTAAAACCCGTGTGTGTGAGGTTAACGGATTTCCCCCCATTGCAATAGTGGATAGGATCCACTAAGGGTAATAGGTAGCTGGTTGCACACCTGTAAAAGGGGGTTGAGATGGAGACATGTGGTTAACCATCCAAACTTTCTCTCATGTGCTCTCTTGTTTAGGGCTAGGGTTTGAGAGTGCAGCACTTGGTGTGCTCTCTATCCTCTAAGGTGGCGTGGCTCTAAAATCTATCTTCTAAAGTGGCAATACATCAATCTTTGATGATCTCCATGTTTATTTCTTGTTTTGATTGATTTGCTCTTGTTTCGGTTGGTTTTGATTCCTCCTCTTCCCTCTTCTTGATCTTGTTGTGCCAAGGACGTGATTGAGATGGAGATAACCTCTGAAAATTAATATCCTATCATCTATACACTTTGATAACAAGTTCATAAAGAAACCAGGTTTTGCTTGATTTTGACCTTTTTGAGTGATTTCTTGTTTCAAGGGTTTTTGGATCATGTTCAAGGGTTTTTGGATCATGTTCTTTAGTGTTCTAGCTTACTATGATATGTGGAAACATATCTAAAGCCATCTTGGCCATCATCCATCCACGAGCAAGTTGTATTTACCGATTTTGGTTTTGGCTCTATTTCGGTGCACCTTTCCTTCAAACTAAAAAAATCTCAACTTTGGCCAAGATTTTTATAATCATTTGTTGGAATAGATTCTTGATATCCTAGAGTAGATCCCTGCAAAGTTTTATATCATTTAGATTTATAGATTGAAAGTTCTCTCGATTTTTGTTTTTGAAACCGTGCTGAAAATACTATTCATTAGGCTAATTTTACTGTAGCAATAATCAAACTACCACCATTGAAGTAGCGGTCAGACTACCTAGAACCAGTCAGATCGCCATTTCTATACCGGTTAGAACATGGGAAGTGGTTGCTTCAAGGTTTTGTATTTTCGGCTATTTGTCTTGAGTTTTGGATGAAAATTCTATTTTCTGCACTCTGCAGTTGTGTGAGAATGGAATCTTGAATACTTGGAGAAAAATTTTAGTTGGCACCATTCACTCCCTCTATTGCCATCCGGTTCAACAAGTAGTATCAGAACTTGGTTAGCTCTTCTCATAGATCTTAACCAGTCTTAAGAACCATGGCAGCAGACAAGTATTCCACAAAGCGTCCTATCTTCAATGGGGTTGACTATCCCTTTTGAAAGAGTAGGATGGAGTTCTACATTCAGGCTCAAGGCTCAGGCTCAAGAGTAGGATGGAGTACATCATGGCCATAAATATGCCTGATGTGGAGGCAAACGCTAAGGTAAGGAACATCATCATTTAGGGTCTTAGCATAAGTGAGTTTGATCGCATCTCTCATCTCACGTTGGCATACGACATCTGTTTGACTCTTGATGCATACCATGAGGGCGCCACCCAGATCAAGACTGTTTGACAGGATCAGTATAAGAGGGAATATAACAAATTTAAGATGCTTGCTGATGAGTCCTTAGATGAGTGCTTTGCCAGATTTCGCAAGATATTAAGCAACCTCCGAGCTATTGGTCTCACATACCCAGACTCAGATAATGCTCGATAGATGCTGACTGCACTAGATCTCAGAGTTTGGGAGATGAAAGTGACCACCATCAAGGACACGACTGATCTATCGACCTTTACTCTTGACGCGTTGTACTCTCCCCTCAAGACTCATAAGATCGACGTCGTCTCTCACAAGACGAAGTCATAGTCGATGGTCTTGGTCACTGATCCCACATCTGCTTTTGGACCATCTTCTGATGGTGTCTTTGGTTTCTCTTTGGCTGCTTTGTGCGAGATGAGTGATGAACAACTTGAGCAGTTTCCAGAGAATAAGTTAGCCCTCTTAGCTAGAAAGTTCTCTCATGCATACAAGAGGGTTAGAGAGAGAAAGGAGGTCAGTGATTTGTTTCGAGTGTAATGGCCCCAACCACATTTGAGCAAATTGCCCCAAGCTGGAGAAGAGTAAGAATGACTATGGTGGTACGAGCAAGAACGACTACATCAACAAGAACCACAACAAGAAGTCGCTAGCTTGTGATCAAGGCAAGGAGAAGAAGTACCACAACCTTAGCAAGGCGAAGATGCACTTCCACTGTGTTGTCGGACCCTGGGTTTTAATAACTCAAAATCCTTTGTGATTTCACCGCACTATTCCCTGGATCAGTAGATAGTGCTCACAAGTGCATTGTTGGATCATTTCATCTTAATTGACTTTTGCACAACATTTAATTGACTTATAGCTATTGAGATTAATAGTATTCCTTAGGGTGATAAGGTTCATGGATATTCAAGTGTCAAGGAATGGGGTATTATATTACTAGATAGACAAGCAGGTTTTTAACTACCTTATGAGTAACATATGTTTGCATATAAAGTAAAGCATACAGTTTTGATAATTTAAATGAACATAATTTCACATAAATATAGGCTCAAAATGGTCAACGTATTGACTCGCCTGGATCAAAAGCTTGGGGGTCTTGCGCTGCTTCAATCAAGGGCTCGTTCGCACCTTTGAGCTCTACTTGGGAGAACGTACCATAAAATAATCGCAGATGAGAAAAAGCAAATAAATGCCAAATAAAATTCAACTAAACTCAAAATTGAACAAACTAGTTCCAATAGGTAGATCTCATTTTTTAAAAAAATTAGAAACAAGTTTCGTTAAATTTGGAGCTATGACGAGGGAGAACAAGCTCCTCAAAGATTTAATCTCAGGAAAAATCCCCAAAACAAAAGTAGAGAGAGTGATATCTCTCTGACAGGTGGGGCCAGTATAAACAAAAAAAAATCCAAATTATTTCTAGTCTCTGTAAATGACATGTGAGCCCATGTCTTAAATAAAAGAATTTACAGAATTAAAAAGAGTGGGCGGTGCACCAGAGGGGAAGAAGGCCGGCTTGGCTGGAGTCAGCTTCGGGACATCCCAGAGGAGGTCCATGTGTGGCTAAATGGTTGGAGAAGTGGTGGAGCAATGGGGCGGCGTGGTACTGGAGTCGGAGAGGAAGGCACTCGTCGGAGACCTACAGATGGAGAGGGAACGATTAGACAAGGGAGGATGGAGAAGGAGTGATGGAGAACTCAGGGAAAGCTTAGGAAGTCCCAACGTCCACCGAGGGGAGCTGACGATGGAGATTGCCGATGGAAGGGCTTGCAGCAAAGGAGGCGTGAGCTCAAGAAGGTGAGGGAGGCAGCAGTGGGATTTCAGTGAGAGTGGTGGAGAGCAAGGGAGGCTCAAGCAGCCTTTTATAGGCAGTGGAGGGGAGATTGACGTCGTGGAGTCTTGAGCGGTGATGAGGCGGCCGTGTGAGTGACGCTAACTTTGACATTGGCACAGAGCAGGGCAGCATGACCGAAGCTCACCACAGTGGCACTGAAAGACGATGACGACCATAGATTGTTGCTGTGTGGGAGAGGATGTCCTGACGGTGCACTCCTTGGCCCAGCAGTTGCAGGAGGACAGAGCGAAGGATGAGGCGGAGGGGAAGACGAGGTGGAGCCCAACGAGCGCTGAAGCGGAGGTCGGGTTCAAATCGATCGGGGTGCCGAACTGCGGCCATGCGAGGGCTCAAATCGGTCGGGAGCTGCACGAGGGATGAGGTTGCGCAGAGGTCCAAGCGGCATCACCTTCCTTTTCAGCCGAGGGGGGGGGGCAGGGAAGGGCTGACGTGCGTGTAGGGCACCAGACCACGGTCAAATTGTGCGTGCATGAGGGAAGCAGACACCAAGGAGCTATCACAGTAGCATGCTGAAGACGAGGCCATTACAACTGAAGATGAGGTAGTCACCGTCCTTCTTTGGGTCAACGAGAGAACAGCGCCGGTTAAGAGAAGAGAAAGGAAGAAGAGGGAGATGGAGGAAACGACTGAGAAGACAAGGGTTGGAGAAGGAAAAGTTTTGCAAAAATTTAAATTCCCAACCAATTTTTGAGTTGCAATCTGACCATTAGGTTTAAATTTTTTGAAATTGAAATCAGATTTTGAATTCTTTGCATTAGCACAAAAGCTTTCCAAAAATGGGATGTTATAGATCCCACACACCTTAAACAAAATCTCAACCCCGAGATTCGAGTTACTATGGGAACAGAAAGGGGAAGTCCATTCTAAGCTCGTCCTCAAGCTCCCAGGTTGCTTCTCACTCTCACGTTGGCATATGACATCTGGGTGACCCTCGATGCATACCATGAGGGCACCACCCAGATCAAGACTGTCCGATAGGATTAGTATAACAGGGAATATAACAAATTTAAGATGCTTGCTGATGAGTCCTTAGATGTGTGCTTTGCCAGATTTCGCAAGATATTAAGCAACCTCCGAGCTAATGGTCTCACATACCCAGACTCAGATAATGCTCGATAGATGCTGACTGCACTAGATCTCAGAGTTTGGAAGATGAAAGTGACCACCATCAAGGACACGACTGATCTATCGACCTTGACTCTTGACGCGTTGTACTCTCACCTCAAGACTCATAAGATTGAAATTGTCTCTTACAAGACAAAGTCGTAGTCGATGGTCTTGGTCACTGATCCCACAACTACTTTTGGACCTTCTTCTGATGGTGTCTCTAGTTTCTCTTTGGCTGCTTTGTGCGAGATGAGTGTTGACCAACTTGAGCAGTTTCCAGAAAGTGAGTTAGCCCTCTTAGCAGAAAGTTATCTCATCATACAAAAGGGTTAGATAGAGAAAGTTCTCTCATGCACCAATGACGGCAATGACTTCACCAGGATGTGCTTCATGGCTGACGACATTGGCATCACGATGATGATCTCTACAGTGCCTCCGATGAGGTATGCCCTTCCTACAACTAGCTTAATGATGCTTTTCTGAAGCTAGGAAAGTTTAGAGCTAGGTGTAGTGAATTAGAGAAGGAGATAGAGAGCTTGTCACGGGATCTTGCTTTACTTAGATCTGTTTCCTCCCTTGACGGTTGTGATATTTGTTCTTCCTTGCTTGGAGATATGGAGAAGTTAAGGATCTCTCATGATAGCATGCTTTCTGAGCTTGATTTGCTTAACGTGGGGAATGTTAGTTTGTTAGCTGAGTTAGAGATGGCTAGAGTTACCCCCTTCTCATTCTGATTCTACTGAGACTACAGTTTGCACCTCATGTGAGGATAAGGACAGTGCTTTTAGAGGATTATATACCATGTTCCTTGATCTGCCTAAAAATTGTGATAGCTGTACTAATTTGAAGATTAACTTAAAAAAGGTAGATCATAAAATTGCTAAAATACAAGTTTCTTTGATTGAGCCTATTTCTTCTTGTGCCAACTGCCCTAAATTAACTACTGAACTTGAATATATTTCTGAGCAATTCCAGGAAATGTGTGATCACAATAAGAAAATGTCTTAATATGCTTCTAAGGCACCTATTAGCTTACCATGCAATAATTGTGTAAAACTAAAATCTGAATTGATTGCATTGGATAAAAAATGTGTGAAGCTAACATAGGATCAACTAGAGAAGTCACAATCTACTTGCTCATTCTGTGCTAAAGTTGAGGGGAAGTTGGGGAATATGCAAGAGACTTTTTGGAAGAGTTACGAGGTCTAGATGGCTAGGATTAGAACTGCCCTCTGTGTGTTTTGCGAAGCCCTCAAGGTTGGGGTGGTCGTGCGTAAGGAGAGATATGCACATGTTATTCAGCCTTCTCCATCTGGTTCTTCATCCTCTTTGTCCCCTTGTTCTTCTTGCGCTTCCCTTTTTCAGGAGTGTGGGTACCTCATAAACACTCTTGAAAAATTTGTCGAAGGCAAGAAAAAGCTTAATCTTATCTTGGGCCAATGCAAGATTCATAAATTCAATCAAGGTCTAGGATATGGTTTTCTAGAGGATGTGAGGAAAAATCTACGTACGGTTGTTAGAGTTGTAGTCGGAGGTGTGATCAAGGTCACACCAGTGACTAAGAAGAAGATAGTGTTTAAGTTTGCAGGTTTTGTCCAAGAGATCTCTGACAGTAAGGTTGTGCCTCCTACTGCTTCGACCTCTCAGTGGGCAAAGTATCATTGTACCTTCTGTCAGAAGGATGGACATGTGGTTGAGTTGTGCTTTAAGTGTGCCAAGATCATGCATTGTGATCGTGTTCAAGCTCTTAGGAGTATTTAGGGTCAGCCCCAGACTCTGAGTGCTTCTAAGACCAACACGAGATCTAGAGTTGTAGGTCATTCTTCTGACTTTCTGAGTTTTAGGCAGTATTAAGGACTTGGTTTTTAGGCTTTTCTAGTTTTGGTCCTTGAGTAGTTTCTAGTCAAGGCTTCCACCGTCCTAAGGATAGACCTCGTTTCCCCGTCGAGGTAGCTATCCGCGGCGTGATTAGTATATACTAAACAGTGGTTTGGGTTCTGTTTCTAGACCTTCTAACTCTGTGAAAGGTGATTTGTGTAGCATTGCTAGAGGTGATCGATCTTTTGTTCCTGTGACTAGATCTTCTGCTCATCGTGTGACTCAGTACTGGGTTCTTAGATCTGTCCTTATTTAGCCCCGTATTGAGCCACCGATGTTTACTTCTCACTAATTCAGGTTTATCAGGTTAGGAAGGGAGATGTTTGGCTTGTGGACTCCAGCTATTCTCGTCACATGACCGAAGTCTCTCATTGGTTCTCTTTTCTTGTTCGAGATCCAAGTGATGAGATGATCACCTTTGGAGACACTTCGTCAGGTCGAATCATCACTAAAGGTACTGTGTGCATTAATGATTCTTTCATTCTGAAGGATGTTGCCTTAGTGAGTAAGCTGCGTTATAATTTGCTACCCATTTATAATTTGCTACCCATTTTTTAGCTTACCAATTGTGATTTTGATGTAAGCTTTAAGAAAAATATTTGTAAAATTCTTGATTTTTCGGGAAGTCTAGTTTGCAGGATTTATAGGTTTGGGAAAATCTTTCATGCTAATTTTGTTTAGTCTTATCGAGATTCTCTCAGGTGCTTAGCTGCTTTAGAGTCCCGTGATCTCTCTTTTTGACATAGCAGACTTGATCATATTGACTTTGATCACTTGACCCTAGTTAGCAACCATGGTCTCATTCGTGGTCTGCCTAAGCTTAAGATGGTCAAATACTTAGTTTGTGCTCCTTGTCGGTATAGCAAAATAGTTGGTGCTTCTCATCCTTTAGTCACTATAACTATGACTGATGTATCAGGACAACTTCTTCATATGGACACTGTTGGTCCTGCTAGAATGCAGTCGGCCGGTGGGAAGTGGTATGTTCTTGTCATGGTTAATGACTTCTTGAGGTTTTCTTGGATGTTTTTCTTAGCCTCAAAGGATGAGACTTTTAGTCATTTTCTTGGTCTATTTAGTAGGTTGTCTATTGAGCTCCCTGGTGCCTTATAAGCGATCCACAATGACAATGGTATGGAGTTCAAGAACTCCTACTTTTTTAGGTTCTTAGGTTCTGTGATGAGACAGGTGTAGCGCATCAGTTCTCATCTCTATATGTTCCTCAGCAAAATAGCGTGGTGGAGAGGTAGAATTGTACCTTAGTTGAGATGGCCAGGATGATGCTAGATGAGTATGGTACACCTAGAAAGTTTTGGGCTGAGGCTATAGCCACCGTTTGCCATGTTTCAAACAGAGTTTTTCTTAGGGCATACTTGCATTGCACTTCTTATGAGTTAAGGTATGGGCAAAAGCCCAGTGTCTCACATTTTTGTGTTTTTGGTTGCAAGTGTTTCATTCGGAAGTCTATGAACCTAGATAAGTTTGAGTCATGCTCATCTAATGGTATCTTTTTGGGTTACTTGACTTCTTCGCGGGGTTATAGGGTCTGAAACTACGAGACGAGTAGGATAATTGAGACCTGTGAGGTTACCTTCGATGAGGCTCGTCATGATACTAAACCCGATATCTCAGGTTCAGTTATACAGTCAGAGACCATCTTTGTAGATGATGAGGATAATGGAGATGAAAGTTCTTTACCTAATCTAGTCCCATCTTCCCTTAAGGAGCCTACGTCTACCACTACGTCTCAGGGAGATTAGCCCTTACCTTCTAGCTCTTCTAGAGCAAGTGGCTCTACTCTTACCTCTATAGATCATGTGGTAGAGGCCACTTCTTCATCACACCCAAGACCTCCCCGACACATTCGGCGTCGTCATCCTTCTGAGTAGATCATAGGGGATCTCTTTGAGTATGTCATGCACTCAAAGTCTGGCTTATCTCACTTCTGTCTACACTCTGCATATGTTGCCACTTTCAAGCCCAAGGATGTTGGTCATGCTCTGTCTGATGAGTCTTAGGTCAATGCCATGCATGAGGAGTTAGAAAATTGAGAGGAACAAGATCTGGTCGCTTGTTGAGCCTCCTAGTGGTCATAATGTCATAGGAACCAAATGGGTCTTTAAGAACAAGCAGAATAAGGATGAGGTAATCATTCGAAACAAGGCTAAACTAGTATCATAGGATTTTTCACAGATTGAGGGTTTAGATTTTGGGGAGACCTTCGCTTCTGTAGCTAGGTTAGAGGCCATGAGGATTTTGCTTGCCTTCGCAACGTATAAGGGCTTCAAGATATACCAGATGGATGTTATGAGTGCCATCCTTAATGGGTATATTGAGAAAGAGGTTTATGTTAGATAGCCTCTAGGTTTTGAGAACCCCGAATACCCAAACCATATCTTCAAGCTTTTCAAAGCTTGTATGGACTTAAATAAGCCCCTAGAGCTTGGTATAAGAGGCTTAAGTCCTATCTGTTGAATCATAGGTTTGCGATGGATAATGTAGATATGACCTTGTTCATTCGTAGGCATGGCAATGACTTTCTACTTGTCCAGATATATGTTGATGACATTATCTTTGGTAGCTCCCCTCATGCTCTTGTTTCCTAGTCTTTTAATGTCATGCGAACAGAGTTTGAGATGAGCATGATAGATGAGTTGAGCTTCTTCCTCAGCTTCCAGATCAAGTAGACCTGGGAGAGTACCTTCTTGCATCAAGGTAAGTACACTCGAGACCTCCTGAGTCGCTTTGATATGAGTGATGGCAAGTTGGTGTCAACTCCGATGGCGATCTTGACTGCACTTGATCCTAATGAGGATGGCGAACCTATAGATCAGAAGGAGTACCGCAGCATGATTGGCTCTCTCATGTAGCTCACTACTTCGAGGCCGGACATACACTTCACAAAGTGTCTGATAACATAACTCAACTTGAACTAAATTGCTTCTAAAACTGACTCACTTGCTGAGGGCGGGCTGGGATCTTTATTGCTTTATATTGCATTTAAATTCAGTAATATGCATTGTAATATAAATATTTGAAGCCTTGACTATTATCCTTGTATGACATGATATTTTGCCTTACATCTTACCATATCTTGTGCTAGCTTGCTAGATTTATCATATCCTTGTATGTGTAGCTGCGCTTTTCCCATGCTAGCTCTATTAAATACGAAAAACTTGAATTAAACCATGTCTTATTCTAATGATTCATGTTATGATTCATGCCATGTCAAATAAGCTAAGTTGAGTTTTGAATCTTCATTGAGCTTTAGATTGAGCCATGCTAGTTCATTAGTGAAGCATGAGTTAGTATTAACTCTTTGTTCTTAAACTACATCAAGAAAATACAAAAAGGTCTCTTTTGTGCGAAAAAACTGATCACACCAATTCTTTCTCATTAGACGGCTTGCCATTGCACTAGGTATGAACTCAGGGGGAGTTTTGGATGACCAAGATTACTTCATTAAGCTTCTTACTTGGAATGGTCGTATATGGCTTGAGATCTAGTATATGGCAAAAGAAACTAAATTTTATGAAAAATGGTTAAAACTCAACTAAAACCAAAAATGAATTCAAAATTTGCCAAATGTGCTAAATTTTCTCAATTGCAAGTAATATCGAGTGCTTGAACAAATTGCTTCATTTTTGAACTTTTAGCACTCTAAATTGACTCAATGGTAGCTTCTTGGTTCCATTTAGCATATTGACATAGCCTGCCTCATTTTTGGATAGTCTTGGCTAAATTATGAACTTGAGCACCTAGACATGTTGAAAATCCATTTAATTTCATATCATTGTTTTTGTGGCTTTAGCTTGGCTATACATGTTTTGCTATGATCTAGATAGCACTTTCACCTTTTATGGCATAGTGTAGTACTTAGAAATTTATTTTGGATAATCTTCATGGCTCCTAAATGCTAAAAATGAATTAAATGCAGCCACTTCATTTCATTCATGTTCTATCTTCTTCCATGTATCTTGATGACTCTATTGTCAAACGGCAGAAATATTGGTAAAAATGCACATCAAGAGCATGATTTGGAGTTTTTGTGCAAAATTTTGCTAAGATGGAGCCTTTGATTGCGTCTCACCATGACAAAGGTTAAATCGATCAATTGCTCTTTCATATGGACCTAGGGTGAGGTTTTCTGTCTCATTTGGTGGATTTAAAGTTTTTTGTGGAAAACTTGACATTTTCAGTAGCTTCATTCCATTGCTACCTCAAATGGTCATTTTCAGCTCTTTGCACTCTTCATTTGACCATTTGAAACACTATTTACAAATTTCCACCTTTTAAATTTATCTCCAAACTACATTTTTAAGAAATTGCCAATGCGTTCATCAAGGGGAAGATTGAAGGACCATGTGAGAAAGTCCTACGTTATGATGAACCATTGTAATTTGGAAGATTTGGAAATTTGATTAGCAGCATTGCTGGTTGGTTAGGGGAAGACCGATCTGACCGTTAGTGTGCCATCAGTCTGATCGGTTGGTGCAGTGGTCTGACCGCCCGAGGGTTGGTGGTCTGACTAGCTGAGGTTTGTCCAGATGGGGACTTTCTGCCAAAATTCGTATTTGTGAATTTTGAGTTGAGGAAAGGGTTATTGTCAGTATGGTTAGTGGTTTTATGTTGCATGAGTAATGTTACAGCGAACGTGGGTCAGTTTGTGAAGAACTTGTGCCCGAAAATGATTTTCTTTCCTTTGTATGTGTAGGGATGCTTGGAGTCAACAGTGGTCAACGGCGAGGATCGGGGCTAAGCTCAGGGAGGAGCTAATGCCCAGAACAATTGAGGATGCTGGGTGAGATGGTGAGCTCAAGCATGGCATGAGAAAGGTGGAAAATGTTGAAGGCGAGTTCGAACAACTGGATGGCACCATGTAGCTTGCACAAGTCAAGTGAGCCATGGTTCAGAGGAACCAGTGTGGGAGATACTTGGTGGCACATGGCAAGCTTGTGGTGCACCTATACGAGGCAAGCATGGCGATTGCTTGCAATGGGAGATGAAGACCAGGTCACCAGAGGGTATTTTGGTAGTTTGACCAAAATACCGGAAATCATCTTGAATCAAAACCGCGGTGCATGGGTGGTGCATTGGAGAGTGGTTTAGATCAAGGTAGAGTTGGTTTGATCAAAACGGATTAAGGCTAAGGATTTAGCGCATGCACACTTGTGCATTTTAAAAAGCATGCATAAGTGAATTTGTTTGAGTAAAACTGTGTGTGTAGGGTTAACTAGTTTTTCCATTGTAATAGTGGATAGGATCTAGTAAGGGTAATAGGTAGCTGCTTGCCCACCTATAAAAGCGGGTTGGGATTGAGATATGTGGTTAACTATCCAACCTCTCTCTCGTGTGCTCTCTTGTTTAGGGTTAGGGTTTGAAAGTGGAGCACTTGGTGTGATCTCAATCCTTCAAGGTAGAGTGCTTGTAAAACCTATCTCCTAAAGTCGCAATACATCAATCTTTGATGATCTCCATGTCTATTTCTTGTTCTGATTGATTTGCTCTTGTTTTGGTTGGTTTTAATCTCTTCTCTTCCCTCTTCTTGATCTTGCTGAGCCAAGAACGTGATTGAGATGGAGATAACCTCTGAAGATCAATCTTTTATCATCTATGCACTTTGATAGCAATTTCATGAGGAAACCTAAAGCTTGATTTTGGCCTCATTGAGTGATTTCTTGTTTCAAGAGTTTTTGGGTCATGTTCTTCGGTGTCCTAACTTTCTGTGATATGCGGGAACATATCTAAATCCATCTTGCTATCGTCCACCCATGAGCAAGTTGTATTCATCGATTTTGGTTTTAGCTTAGTTTCAGTGCACATTTCTTTGAAACTGAAAAAGGTCTCAACTTTGGCCATAATTTTTATGATCGTTTATTGGAATAGGTTCTCGATATTCTAGAGTAGATCTCTGCAAAGTTTAATATCATTTGGATCTCGGTTTTCTTTTTTAAAACCGTGCTGAAAACACTATTCATTAGGCTGATTTTACTGTAGCAGTGGTCAAACCGTCATTGAAGTAGCGATCAGACTACCGGGACTAGACAGGCCGCCATTTCTATGCCGTTTAGACCGCCGGGAAGTGGTTGCTTCAAGGTTTTTTTGTTTTTGGCTATTTGTCTTGAGTTTTGGGTGAAAATTATATTTTCACGTCATCAGGGCGTAACGGGCCAACATGTTAAACTGATGAAGATACTCTGTGACCGTGCATCCTCCTTGCTTCAACGCTAGGAATTCCCGACGCTTAGCTTCAATCACCCCAGTAGGTACATGGGTTTGGCGGAAAGAGTCCTCAAATTCTTTCCAAGTAATTTCTCGACCTTCAACCATAGCTTGATAATTCATCCACCAAGCTGCTGCTGGGCCCTGCAGCTGATGGGAGGCATATAGTACCTTTTCCTTGTCGTTACACTGGACAGTGTTTGACTTTCTCTCCACGTCTCTAAACCAATCTTCTGCCACCATCGGGTCAGGTGATGAGGAAAAAACTAGGGGCCGAGTCTTATGAAAATCTGCCCATGTCGATTGTACGGGCAGTCCTTGCTGACTGTTTCCTCCACTTCTCATAGCAATTTGTTCTAATAGTTTAGTATGCTGTTCCATCTTGCTGGCTTGACTAAGTTCCGCTTGATGCCGGTTTTCTTCCATCTTTACCAATAGGTTTACTATACTTGGCTGCCTTGCTTCTCCTTGATATGAATTGCCTTGCTCTTGTGATCCATTTCCAATTTCAGCCATCTTGATTGCTCTTTGATGGGATTGGGAATTAGGTCTGCAGCGAGTTTTTGAGAAAGTCAGATAGGGAAGTAAGGATTCAGTTTTAGGATAAGATTAGAATGAAATAGGTAAGAACTTAGAGCGAAATAGAAAGACTGAGATTTGAAGAGAGTACACTAGAGATACCTATAGCAAACAAATTATCAAATAGGCAAATATAGTTTTTATTCATTATACAAGTTGGACACATACCATTCATATAAGGTACACATCTCAACTTGTTTTACACAGCCAAAAAGATACTATTAACAAAAGGGTAACAACTATACTAACGCACACAACTCTACATTTTCTAACCTTTTTTTAACCTCTGCTCACATCGCAAAATTTGAATTTAGACAAGAATGGATATAAATAGTTTTAGGAAACAAAACCTAGTTTTAGACAACACTAATATAGACAAGGGAAAAGAAGTTATACAGGAATATTACCTATATTTTATGCAATTCATTTTTATAAACAAAATAGTTTTGCAAACACTTTTAACACACTTAGGGTCATCCTACGGTCAAGCAAGCAGGCTCTGATATCACTCTGTAACACCCCCATTTCTAGAAGTATTATGAAACCCTCGCAACTGCCCAGGACTGTTCAGCTGCGAGTTAAATCAATCGAGTGTATAACATTGCCAACACATGCTTAAGACAAAAGCCAGCTTTATTACAATATAAAGGCATAAAATCCAAGTTTTACAATAGGGCAAACGGCCCTTAGATACAATACCAAAAAGGAACGCCACAGGCACGCCTGAATGGGAGACGACCCTAATTCCACGTATCCTAGACCTCGTAGAGCTCCACTTCTTTGCCTTCATCTGCCTCCTCGTTGCTGGCTATTTCTGTTAATGTTTTTAGCAAGTATGAGTACAACTACCGTACTCAACAAGTCACACGGAGATCACTATTAACTACATGCAGGGTACATCAAGTAATGGGGGAAGTTTGTTATTTCATGTGGATGCAGCTTTAGTCATAAACAGGTTTTAAACATAAAAGCATAGCTTTCTATAAACTTTAGGGGGGTTTCAAGGTTCAATTACCAGACTACCAACATTACCAAATCCTTTCCAATCTACTTATGCCTTGTTGCTGGATTCACCCATTAAACATAGCTTCATTTACCGGAAGCACGGCATATTCGAATACAATTGGCATGACTTTGCAAAGCTGCCCTGCTTTACCCACAAAATTCCTTAACTCCCGCTAAAGAGTTAAGAAAGCAAAGTTGTTCGCTGCTCAATTCTTTATATAGCCTCTACCTAGTAGACTTCCTTAACAAGCCCAGGCCACAACCTCTGACTTATCTCAGCCTACTATTGTGTGGACATCTGATAATCAAATCAATAGTAAAAAAATAACAACGACGCCAACTTCCATACGACCCTTCTTAACTCCCTTCCGTATGGACTCACACTTTGCCTCCAACCGCATATGTAGAGGTTCAATTGAATTTGAGCAGTTACTAGACCAGGTTTGACGTATCAACACTTGTGGTTGGGCGATCACTATGTTCTTTACTCAGCATACGGGTCTAGTCCTTATATTTTCACCGGTGGCAAATTCCCTCTACAAATCTGTCCAGTGCCACAACACTCCTATTGATTTGTAACTTTTGCCTTCACCCTAGGTTAAGGTCACGGGATCCAGCGATCCTCGCTTACCCTAGAACCACTTCCCAAATAAATACCAAATCTTTTAGTAACAGTAGATGTTGATTCTCTAAACTATCATATCTACATTATTACTATATTTGATATTACTATGTCTTGTCAAGGTGAATATGGCCATCAAATTAGACTGGGCTTTTTCGGGTGGTAGGACATAACTACTATCATGTCATTCCAAGCATTTATTGTACATAAAATAACAGTGCGCAAATAGCATAATGAAAATACAAGTAAATAAATAACTTAGGGAATGTAGGATCAACATGTTCAAAAATATGTGTGACTTGCCTTGCAGATTTACGATTTCAATTAATTCGTATTCTTCGACGGGCTGGGCCTGGATTTGAGCTTCGCCCTCCTTCTCCTGCGAAACTTCGACTTCGGAAGCTATCGTAAAACCAATAAAATAGAATTAATTCCGTGCCCGAAGGACTAGGCTAGGAATAAAGAAAATAAAAGAAGAAAGAGAAAAATCCGGAAAACTCAAATAAAATAGGGTTTTGGGCTTATAGGAGGGCCAAATGGGGAAATGGACTTGAGATTTGAGTTGGCGGGCTCGAAACAGTTCTAACGAGTATAAACATGCATTTTTGGGTTCGGGTCGGGTTACTGTTCATCGGGCTCGGTCGGCACTGTTCCTCGGGTTCGAGCGAACGTGTTCGGTGCGACCACGTCGCCTGGCACGGTCGGGTGCGTCCGGCGCGGGCGAACGGACTCGGCTCAACCAGCTCGGGGTGGCCCGGTCGGATGAACAGTGCCCATCACTGTTCATCTTCCCCGTTTGACTCGCGCGCAGAGGGGAACAAGGGAATGGGTGGCGAACGGCGGGGGAACTGGGGTGTTTTGCGATGCATTCTGAGAGCATGGATGGGTTCGGGACACTAAGGGGAGTCCATTTTGGGTGGTTGGAGGGTCGGCGGAGGCGGCGTTCACCGGCGGTGAGCCTCCTCTTCTTGCGGCCATTTTTGAAATTGCAATCTCATGGGAACGGCTTTAGACAATTGGGCTGGTGCTTGAGCTTCACCGGGATTTGGGTAGGCTCGGGGAATGGTTGGCCGGAGCTAGGGAAGTCGAGCTAGGGCTGGCCACGGCGGGGGTTTTTGGTGGCGAGGGGTCAACCGACGCCGGAGAAGAGGGGCAGCCAAGGAGCTGATTCGGCGATTGGGGTGGGGTCCTGGGGTGCTAGGGAAGCTATAGATAGGTTTAATTGGAATTTGGTTGGCTGGAGAAAGGACATTGGGTTAGGGCTCGAAATTGGGGATTTCTTCAGTTACCTACAATGGGGAGAAAGAGGGGTGCTCGGGGGCGCTTGGTGAGCTTCGGGGAGGCCGATGGAGTCCAATGGAGGGGCTAAGGCGGCTTAAATAGGAGAGGAAGGCGGTTGGCACCGGAGGGGAGGAGGGGGATATTTAGACGGCAATGGCTTGGAGCTTAAGGCGGTCCGGGCTGGCTTGGGCACGAAGATGACAGCAGTCAAGGTTGCCAGAGAGGGCTACAGGTCGGCTGAGGGAGGAACGCCCGAGAAACGACAGAGGTGGCGGCAACGGGCGATCGGGGACGTTGCCACAGTCGCCGGCTGTGTCAGGGCGGGGCAGGCGAGGCGTACAACCTGCTGACTAGTGGGGACAAGCTGGCAGAAGCTCGAAGTCGCGGGAGGGCTCGGAGAGCTTGGCGACGAAGAAAAGAGAGCTGGCAGCGGTGATATTTTGGGCGGCGCTGGGATTTTCAGACAGAGCACAGTAACGGTGCAATCTCCTCCATTTAAGGCAACAATGGCAAGGATCAAAGGCTAATTTGTGCTGAGATTCACGCAGATTAGGTCTAGGGAGCAAGAAACCAAATCCAAAATGGAAATTCAATTCAAATTTTGATTTTCGACAAAATCGGTATTGTTTCATAGAGTTTGTGTAATATCAGATTTTGACAATGGGTATTGTTCTCTCTGCTGCAGCCTGACATCAAAGTGATAAAGAGGAGAATCGAGGACCTTCTCAGCAGGGAATACTTGGAACGTGACCCGGATACTACGAATAGCTACAGATACTTGGCTTGATTGGTGCCACCCGGGGCACGTGTTTTTTCAATGATTTCTTCAGTAGTCTCTGTTGATATCTTCTTGCCATGCCCGCAACAGGGCTAGTCTCGTCTTGTACATTCCTCCTGCAGGAGAAGAGAACCACCATAGGAAAACAAGTAGCAAACCTGGGTACCTGGGAGCCTTGTGTTTCAGGGCCTTTACAGTTTTCAGTTGCTTAGGCTGTGTAATACCACCAGAACGCAAAAGAGAAGAAAAACAGGAAATGAAACATTCCAAGAAAGAATAAAAGAAAATAAATGTTTTGCTATCAGAACCATTTGACTTTAGAATGTCGAATAGAAGTACCGCTCACTGATGCTCCTAGATTGTCCGAGGCCAGTTGACACCTCTCGCTTATGTGGGCATCATCATTCGGCAATAGGAAAATCTGATGCCCACATTTTTACTGTCTTACCTCCCGCGGTAGAAATAAAAGCCATCAACAGTACAGAAGCCATATGAGAGAAGAGTGGGGGTAAGGTGAGGGCATCCTAGTCATTGCACAAAGTCAGAGGGTTGCCCCAACCATGCCCGTATAAACTAGCACAATACAATCAAGCCTCACACAAAGCCCACTTCATTTCCTCAAGCGAGAGCCAATCCCCCATTTCTCATCCCTACTCTTTCCTTCTTCAAGCGAGAGCTAACTCGAGGCCAAGCCAAGAGCCATCCCCTTTTTTCTGTTCGGCCAAAGGTAAGGCACAAGCCGAGCTCAACCACATCACCACCCAACCTCCATGGCAGCCGCACCAAAGTAGTGAGGAGGAGAGGGAGAGAGCTTAGAGAAGAGGAGTATGAGGTGTAGGGGGAGACGAAGGAGAGGAGCCAGGACTCCGACAGCAAGCCGACTTCGTCGGCAACAACAAGGGGAGGCTATTGCACTCGTTGTCCACTCCCAGTCCCTTTTCAGCCGACAGTTAGTAAGCCTCCATTCTTTCCCCAACTCTTTTCCCTTGTCCATAGCACATGACAGCCACACGACACCCCCCGACACATTGGCGGTGAGTTTGTAGCACCGCCGTGTGCCTTTTGATGGAAGTGCATATTCCCTAGCACATGCAACCCACCAAGTCTCGTCCCTTTCCAGCCTTGCGTAATTAAAAGTAAGGGCAAGCGAAGAATAAGAACTCAAAACCAATAATGCATAGAAGAAAGTAGGGAAAACCGTCTCGAGTAGTTAGCGGAGTAGTGGTGTACTAGTGAAGCTCGGGCTGCCTTGGCCGAAGCCATGGCCAAGGGGAGTCGAGAGGGAACCCGAGGAAGGTGGCGCTTGGGGCTTAGCCATGGCCAGAGGCCGAGCTGAGGTGTTGGTAGCCGGGCCAGAGGAGGCCGACAGTGGCCTGGGGTGGAGTTGTGCATGAGGGGTGGCGTGGAAACTACCAATGATGAGGCTGGCTGGCAGTGACCCAAAGGCCGACACATCCATAGCCCCCGAGGCGGCAGCACCAAGCGCCTTGCCATGTGTGCGCAGAGGGGAGGCGATAGATCCTATCCCGGTTGGCCGAATTTGGGGCAAAGAGTGAGGGGTTAAGAAGGGGCGAGGGGGTGGGCGCTCAGCGCCAGAGGCTGGCGGTGCTCGGCACAGCTATGCTATGGGAGCCCGAGTGGAGTGAGTAAGTGGTGTGGATAGGGGAGATCCGGTGGCATAGGGAACGCTGCCCCAGATTTGAATTGGGGAGATGAAGCAAGGCCATTCGTCCGAACCAAAAATGGAGAAGGAGAGAGAGAAATGAGAGGAAGAGATAAGAAGAGTAAAGGGAGGGAGTTCGGCCGAAAGAAAGAAAAGAGAGATAGGAAGAAAGAAGAGAAAAGAGAAACGAAAAGAGGAGAAAAATAAAAGAAAAGAAAAATGAGGGTTTTGTTACATGTGCATCGAATCCTCATCCTTACACATTTATATCGATGACGGGTGTTGTGTGTAGAATCGGTAATGTGGGCGTCGGATCCTTAGCCCGAACGTTTTATGCTAGTGTCAGGCTTTATGCATAGAATCAATGTCGTTCGCATGTACCGATACACTATTCTGAGTCAATATTGATACTTGTACAAGTGGAGGTCCTAGTGGAGAGTTGTCCATGCATCATCCCTAAGAATAAATGTAACATCCTAAATTTTTTAAGTTTGAAATTTCGAGTAAACTAAAACTTTTATTTGCGTCTTACTGGCATTTAAAAATTTTTGGTCAAAATCTTATTTGGGCTTTTCTTGAGTTTTGTGCTGAGCCAAATAAATAATTCTCAAATGCACATAAGAATTATGACGATAAAAGATACAAAGTAATTTAATTGTGGGTTTATAATTTTAAGAACCAAAAATCTAGAAATCAAATTAAATAGAAATCCACCTTAAACCAAAATTGACCCAAGAACTCAAAACTCGAATTCGATGTCGAGTTTTTCTGAACTCGAAATTCAAAATTCAATTGCAAACTTAAGTCTCAAAAATAATCAAAGTGCCAATTTAAAACTTAAATATTAAATTTGCATCTAGATATTTGGACCAATCTTTAAACTGAAAACCCAAAGTTTCAGAATTTATAAAGTTTCCTACTTTTCTCCCTTTCCTCTCTCCCTCCCTCCCTCTCTCCTTTCCTCCCTGCTCGCGGGCCCATATCCTCCTTCCCGTTTTTCTGTGCATGGGCCTGGCACCCCCTCTCCTTTTTCTCCCCCACGCCCCCAGCCCAAGCCCCTGCTCCCCCTTCCTCTGCGCGGCGTCCCGACCAGGCCGCCTCCTCGCTTGGACAGCCCCGCGTGGCGCGCCTCCCTTCGGACCGCCGGTCCCTGACGCCACTCCGCACGCATCACCCGGGGGCCCGCGCCATCTCATCGCCACGCCGCGCTTGCATCACCACCTGCCCGCCGTCTCCTCGGTCAATCCCCTCCGTCGCGCGGCCGAGTGACACCGAACCACCCCGCTGCGCCCGCTCGCGTCGTCCACAATCACGCCCAGTCCACGGCTCTGCCACCCGCGTGTCACACCAGCATTAACTCCCGTTGCCACTCCATCACTGCCCTGTAGCCATGGTCAAGCTGACATCGCCGCCCATGCCGGCCACCTACCCCCCTCGCCGCCCCATTTTTCCACCCTATAAAAGCCTCGGCCAAAGCCCTGAAACGCACCGCCCGAGCTCCCTCCTTCTCTCCTAGCGCGCAATCGGACCCCCGTGCTCCTTTTCTCGCCAGCGCCACCTTCTTCCCCACTGCCGGCCGCCGAGTCAATCCCCCTCACCGAGCCACCGTTTTCCAATTCCCCACTCCCACATCTTCCTGAGCACCCCGTGAAGTCAACCGGGCGATCGGCCGAGCCTCCCTGGACCTGTAGCTCGCCGGCGACAATCCTTCCCCGAGAGCTCCACCGCCGCACGCCGCCGACCCCTCTCCGGTGACCCCCAGCCCTCGCCGACCCCATCATCGGGTTCCTCGACGCGCGGGCATTTCATTTTGGCCGCCACCGCCAGCCCTCCGGCAGCCCGCCGCCGACCTCACCGCCGCCGTTCCCCGCCTTCGGCTCCTCTGCTTCGGGCCCCTGCTGCCGCTCAGCTTATGTGCTACTCCTTCCCCTTCCAATCAGGTAACACCAAGAGTCTGAGTGGCTAGCAGAGTGCACGTTCGCTGTGTCGACCTAGGTTCGAATCCGCCTGGCCGCAACATGTTAGAATAAATAGGGTTTTTAATTTTTGATTGTGTTTAAGCCGATTGCAGCTAGGAAACAGCAATAAAAATCTATGAAAAATCAAAAACTAATCCCTAGTAATGCAGAAATTTATTGAGTATATAAGTAATGCTTCTTAAACATTTAATCATGGATTAATCATCATGTGTTAGCACATAATATGCCCTGATTATTTAATTTAAATCCTTAGTAACTAAAGGCCTAATAAGAATGTTGTGGAGACTTATAATTTCATGAAAAGATGGTTTAATAAATGATGTAAAGTTAGAACCTAAAACCATTGTCTTTATGCCCTAGCAATTAGGAGAATTCCTTTGACTATTAGATGGTTGAACATTAAGCCACTAGCCTTAGATCATGATACTCAAGGCTAATTAAAGGATATAAATGAGAGTATTTGAAAATTTAAAATTGGATTCGTTCATATTTGATTAATTAATATGGTGTGAATAATTGTCTAAATACTAATTCAAGACAATGATAAAGAAAAACAACTTTGGTTAAATGACCAAATTTAATGAAGATTTCCCTTAATCAAAATTAAGATATATGCCCAATAGTTAACATGCCACAATTAAATAAATCCCAATGGTAAATTTAATAGGAATATTAAAATTTATGACCCTGTATGATGAACCTTGCCTAGGTAAATAAATAATAACTAAAGTGTAGGCAAAATACTAATGATACCATTAAATTAAATCATGACATTACACTCCATAAATAATAATGCTAAACATGATATAACAAGCTAGGGCCCATACAGATAGATCCTAATTCAAATTAAACTAAGCCTAGTGATAATTAAGGATACATAAACTATCGCACCACAAAATACTATAAACCCAGACTTTAAGGTTAATTTGAAAAGCTAAAAATTGTATACATCGCGTATATAGTATGTGCCCTGAATATCACTGCTCTACAAAATGATACCTAGCTAGACTTGTACACCGACTCGTAGGTCTAACTAGATTCATGAAGCTTCCTTGATAAATACAAAAATAATAAAAGAGGTTAGTAATAAAAAATAATAACGAGCCCTCATATTCTGCCTAGCCATCTCCAACTTCTCAGCGGAAATCTTCCCGTGAGTATTCCTTCATTGCAAACTTTCCTTGACATCCGTCTCGGCGGGTTTCCCTCAGCCATTTTCATTTTGTTTCAGTCCTTTGACTCTGTCAAACGTTCCGTGCCCAACCAATCTAAAATCACCCATTAATTCATAATAAAGATAAAATGAGTTATTTGGATTTATTTGGAATTTTTGAGTTATTTGCATTTATTTGGATCCAGTTGCTTAGCACGTAATTAGAAATTAGAAGTCGTGAAGATTCAATGGATCAAGCGAGATCAAGATCGAGGTGAAAAAAAAGACCAAAAGCTCAGAACCATCAAACGAGAAAGTTTTGAGTGAGCTCAAGACCGCGGTAAACCACGTCAGGCGAGTCAATACTTTGATCATGTTGAACCTACATTTTCTGCAAATTATTTTTATTTAAATTATCATATTGCATGCTGCTATTTTATATGCAAATACATGTTTATTTTAATATTCTAGTTATTTGCCCCTTTATCTAACTTGATTAATATTACACCTCCTTTGGAATATTTGAATATGTGAACCTTGTTGCCCTAGCAAAATTATAATGGTAACTTTTCAAAAGTAAGTCCGTAATTAAACGCCATACTTAGTACTGTCTAGATACTCAGGGGCGCTGAAATGCCCAAACATCATTATCATTTTTAATCATGAGAAACTGGTTTGAGAAGTCATGGTGGTAATGACTGGTATATGTTGGTATGATTATTTTATGATTCCAAAAACCCCAACTTGCTTAAATATCTAGGCGGATGGTTCGAGAGTGTGTGTGTATGTGGTGTAGTAGATGCACAAAGTGGTTAGTGGTAAATCCGCCCAGATAACCCTAAGGACCGAATCTTGTCATGACCTCCTGTGTAAAACAAGTACAACCACAAGTCTGCAAAGTACAATTTGGCTTAGTAAATTTACCGGACCTGGAAGTCATCATCATGGTAGTAGTGCAAGTGGCGGCCTAGGTGGCAGGCTTGAATGGGACTCCCGCAAGTGGCGGCCTGGGTGGCAGGCTTGTGGGAGAAGTTCTCTTGCAACGCGCTAGCAGTGTGGGTAGCCAGCTGCTAGGCGCATAGGAGGGGAACATCCCGCACAACGAATGGGTCCCACCGCAAATGGGAGCAACCCATAGGGTGAGATGATGGAAAGGGTGAGGTACTTTGAACGGTTACTGTGACGGTTTGCTCAACCGCATGGCTAAGGAATCGTGTGGGGCAACGAGGAAACTGTCTCTTGTGGATAAAGTGTGCAAACTCTGCAGAGTCAAAACTATTCGAATAGTCGTGCCCACAATCAAGGGCGGACATAGGAACTTAACCAGATATAGTTCTATTTCAAAAACTTTGTGGGTGAGAATGGAAAGAGTGGAGGGCAGTGGAAAGCCCTGATTTGAATTGTCCTGGGTGTCGTCCCAGTGGTAAGTTAAGCGGCTATAACACTGAAAGATGCTATATGGTGCAGATGCCATGTAACGGTGGATGGAATCTGGATCGCTATTATTATTGCATTCTCAACACATTATGTTTTTGTTCAAAACTGCTAGGTCTCAGGAAATTTCTATGTATTATATTTCTGAATAATGTTAATACATCTCACAAAGTAAAATGTCAGGAAGAATTGACAGAGTCGTAAGAAAAGTAGATGGTTGATTGTGTTAACTGTATAAAGTTGTTGGTGGATTCATGTCAATCATAAAGATGAAAATGATAATGCGGATTCTGGGATAAATAAATTGGTGGAGCCTAAATGAATATATAGGCTAGATAGATGAATTAAATGATTTTTGGGGAATAGGGAGTGCAAAGGTATTTGCTGGATTATGACACTGATAACTAATATAAATTCTTAGAAGATATTGGCAATAATGGAATTAATAGGATTTGATCGATTACTAGATGAGTCAATTGAATTGTTGGGAATTTGGAGATATGATAATTGGAGTATAAATTTGATAAATGATATTCTTGGTGGATGTATACTAGCGAATCGTAAACTTGATCAATGATATTGTTGGTGGAGGTATACTAGTGTATTAGTTAGAGATAGATAATGGAAAATAAGGTTGATTATTGGAAGAGCAAATTGTGGTTGAGAATCAATAACAAAAGGAATGGGTTGTTAGAGATTTGGGAATACAAAAGATATTGGTGGAATGTATAATTGATGATATTCGTTGTTTGGAGTTTTAGACAGCACTCAATATAGAAAGTGTGTGTTCGATGGATTAATTGAATGATATTAGATAAATGATGTCACTAGCTGTTCGAAGATTTAGGTAGCAATTGATTGGTGGATTATATAATTGATGTTATCCGCTGTTTGGAGTTTTAGACAGCAATCAATATAGAAAGTATATAATCGGTGGAGTAATTAAATGATGTCACTTGCTGTTTGGAGTTTTAGACAACAATCAGTGCAGAAAGTGTATGATCGGTGGAATAATTAAATGATGTCACTCGCTGTTTGAAGTCTTAGACAACAATCAGTAAGGAAAGTGTGTCTTTGGTGGATTAAGTCAATTATGGCAATCGCCGTGTGGAGTTTAGGTAGAATTAATAACACTATGATTTAATAATAATAATAATTCTACCAAAAGTGAATTTTGGCAAATAAAATAACCCGAGCCTCTCCTTTGAAAAGCCATGCATACTATTTAATTGCATCCTGTGTGTTGGCTCGCGAGCACGGTGGTTTGTGCTCATATTCGCTTTCCCCACAAATCCAGAATCAGGAATCAAATCACTACGCGTCAGCAATACTTTTGGATCATGATGGCAAAGAAGATGAGGATGTCAAGAACTAGGTCACGAACCTCCAGTTGGCTGCCTGTGGGCATATCCTGAGGGTTCCACCTGTGGGCTTCGTTTCCGCTGCTGCATCTTATTGATTTCGGCCTAATCGGCCCATGAGTAAGTTACTATTGTATTTACGCTTCCGCTTGATATGTACTTTGATATTCAAAACTATAATCTATGAGCACTATCTACTGATCCAGAGAATAGTGCGGTGGAATCATGAGGATGCCGGATTGCATAATCTGGGGTCTTACAATAAACAGGCAAGGGCATGGTAGAGCGGTAGACCGTAGAGTTTATAAAATATACAATGTTTGCATTATATGATGATGCTTATATGGAATTGCAATGTTTCTATGACATGATGACGCTTATTTAATGATGACAATGGTAGGGTGAGTAGCAATGTCACCCTACCAATGATAATACTGATGAAAATGAAAATGACAATGGATATATACATTCGCACCATATGCACTCATGAAATGAGAACTACTATCCGTCTGGGTGGATTTCATAAGACCAACTTCGGTAGGCCTCTACTAATGATAAGACAATGTTGGAACTTGAGAAGGATAATATGAACATGATAAAGTATGTGGAGTATGTTATGGCTGGTTAACTGCTTACATGTTTTGGTACCATTTATCATTCTATTATATACTTGTTGAGTCTCCAAACTCACCCATACTTTGTTTGTTTGTTAGATGGTCACTGAAGACGTCATGTATGGGCGGGAGTAGCACATGAGTAATTTCACATACCAGCAATACTTTCCATATCAACTTTTGTTAGTATATTTAGACTCTAGCGATATGCTAGAGTAGTTGCTTAAAAATAGTATGATGATGTCTATCTTGTCACTGCAATATAAATAAAGTAGTGTTTGCTTAAAACTGTTAGCAGTGGCTAAAAATGATAATATTATGTAATGATAGTAGCACTCTAGGCCTAGAGGATGAGCGAGGTGTTATAGGCTAGTTGATACAGGAAAGCTGTACACACTGGAATTACTAGGGTCTATTCATATTGGGTTTTGGTTTTGACTTATAAATAGTAATAGCTTATAGAGAACTTGTAAAGAGAGACTCCCATGTGATTTTGGCCGATATAAATGAAATCACTACAAGTGTACTACAATCGACTAGTAGATTTCATCGTGAAAAGGCACTCTATTTGAAAGCTAGATACTGTAAAAAAGGAGATTTTAGAAACCAATTCGAACAGGGCCTATGTTTTCTTTATCTGTTAGAACATGCTTTCTGGTAATATTGTGATCTTGTCCTGTTTGATTTCTGCCTTTTTCAATTTGTTTTTCTGGAAGTGAACTGAACCATGTTAACTGCAATGAGAGAAATGTTCTCAGTTCTTACACTGAAGAATCCTTACTGAAGTAGCATATACTGTACTGTTCATTATGGATCATTCATGCCAAGCCCTACATTGTCTAGAATTTAATGAAACAATTCAACCCAAAATTATCACACTTAATGAAAAGGAACATGGAAGCAACACTAGACGTAGTAGATCATGCCGACTTCGATGAGGCTGATGTGTGGTATGTTCAGCGCCACGGCGGGGCCCCGGCTGTTCTTCCGGAGGAAGGAGTAGGCCACGTCAATGGCGAACTTCTTGAACACCGACGAGCTCTTCCTTGCCTTGATGTACGAGTGCCCCATGATGTAGGCCACGCCGGCGTGCTTGGCCTCGATGAGCGTGCTGAGCTCCTCCTTCACCCTCGGGTCGATGTCCTCGCCCGCTACATCGGTGATCTCAAACCGGACGCGCCGCCGGTTGGCGAACCCGGGGGACTCGGCCTCGTACATGGTCTGCAGCGAGTGGAGCGTCTCCGACCTGCCGCCCTCCGAGGCAGCGGTGGCGGCGCGCACCACAATGCTCTCCTCCTCTCGGGGCTCCCTCATGAGGAGGCCCGTCCGGGCGAGGTCGCTGGGGCGCGTGACGACGGCCATGCGGCCCTCGACCGAGGAGGCTGCGCCGTCGCTGCTGCGGTGGTGGTCGGCGGCCTCCATATGCACGAACTCAGCGATGCGGAGCACGAGATCGTTCTCGAAGTCGTTGTCGTCGCCGAGCACGTCCTTGTAGCCGTAGCGGACGACGCAGCGATACATGCGGTACTCGCGCGGGCCGATGCGGCCGACGAGGTGGCGCTCCTCGGCGCGGACGTGCGGGACGGGCACGGCCTTGACGCAGACGAAGACAAGCACCTGGTGGAAGGCGGGCAGGTTGGTGACGAAGTGCGAGAAGATGGCCGGCACGCCGGTGGCGAGCTCGGTGTAGATGAGGCCGATGCCCGGGACGCGGACGATGCCGAGGCTGGGGCCGAGCGCGTGGAGCCACCGCAGGGACACCTTGTTCTGCACGTCGAACAGGTGCTTCCGGCGCGTGCCGTAGTGCCACACGTACATGACGGCCACGACCACCAGCGACAGCACCAGCGGCAGCCACCCGCCCTGCGGCACCTTCATCAGCGCCGCCGACAGGTAGGCCGCCTCCACGGCGCCGAAGGCCACCAGGAACAGCGCCGCCAGGAGGAAGCTCTGCTGCCACACGAAGACGATCACCATCGACATCAGCAGCGTCGTCACCACCATCACCCCGGCGCACGCCATCCCTTCGTTTTTTTTTTTTTGAAACATCTGGCGTTAGCTCGTCGAACCTTTCAAACTTTGACTGTATCACACGTCAAACCTGTGCGTCACATAGCGTACCGTATGCGTTCCCGATGAGGGTGGTGTCGCGGAACCCGACGGTGACGGCGAGGCAGACGAGCATGAGGATCCAGTTGATCTCGGGGCTGTAGATCTGGCCGTGGATGCGGCTGGAGGTGTGGACGATCTTGACGCGCGGGAAGCAGCCCAGCGCGGTGCACTGCCGCACGATGGAGAAGGTGGCCGAGATCACCGCCTGGCTGCCCACGATCGCCGCCAGCGTCGCGATCACCAGCACCGGCCAGAAGATGCGCGCTGCACCCACGCATGGATCGATCAATGCCTCCCAACTTCACATCACACCGCATCGTGCGGCATTGCAAAATTAAGCTACGTATGCATGATGGAACGTGTAGGTAATTACGGGGAATCGACTCGAAGAAGACGAACTGGATGTCGCAGTCGGGAGCTTTGGACAGGAACGCCGCCTGCCCCATGTACTGCAGCACCAGGCACGGGTAGATCAGACCCACGAACGCAACCTATCAGAGACATGGAATTGTTTATAAGGTTTGCACTGGATGGTCAATGATATATTTGCATGTGCATGACATGACATGACATGACATGACATGTAAGCCCTGATCTCTCGATTAAGCTGAACCATTGCCAGTTCAGTCACTTCAGTGACACCAGCGATAAACATCGTGAAGTGAACAAGGAGTTCAGGAGCCATGCGTGTACACGTACCCTTATGGATGTAGCTGTGAAGTGGCCAAGATCTGCAAACATAGCCTCTGTGCCTGCATATATTTGCAAGTTGCAAAGATCGAGCAAGTCAATTAAATGTGCTGGCCAAGAGCAACTATCCCCAATTGCATCACGAAATTCAGCCGATTAATGTTAAGGTACCCCATGTGTGGTTGCTTTATACTTTTAACACAATCTGATGCTGCTACTCTGTACCTGTCATGGAGAGGAGCACTCCTCCGAGAGAAATCCACCCGTCTTTGCCGGTCCTCTGGAAGAACCTGACTAGGTAGTAGGGAGAGAGCGCGTGCAGAATCCTGGGGTTCCACACGATGATGTTGTAGACACCGACCGATCCCAAGCAGAGGAGCCAGACGATGACGACGGGCGCGAACAGGAAGGCGACGCGGTGGGTTCCCCAGTGCTGCAGGGTGAAGAGGCACACCAGGACGATGCAGGACAGGACCATCACCTCACCTGTTTTTTTTTTCCAGCAAAGAATGATGGTTATACTAGTAAGAGCATGTATGGGCAAGCAAAGAGCCAACGCAGCTTGTTCTTGTTCCCTCAAACGAATGCAACAAAAATTAACAGAATAAAATTGAAATTATTTCTGAATATGTGGAAGCTTTTGAACACGCAAACACTCACCGTTTGACAAGGCTTGTGAATGGACTTGCAGACCAGAGAAGGACGAGAGCACTGAGATGACGCAAAACGCAGCCATGATCAGCAGGCATCAATCAATCTAAGCAGCAGCAAACTGAAAATGTGCAAGGATTTTAATGCCATTTGGTCAATGAACAGCAGGTACGTTACGCACCGGACATGGCCGGGGTGAGAACGCCGTCGCCGATCACCAGCGAGGCGCCAAAGAGGACCATGACGAGCAGGAAGGTCCGCGACTTCCTGTGCTTCTCGAGGAATTGCCTCAGCGCAGTCAGGATGGGCGTGTCCTGCGCCGTGTACCCGGGCTTGTAGTAGGCCGAGAGCTCCTCGTCGGCCGCCTGCTGGTTCGGCATCAGGCTGAACTTGGCGTGCCGCGCCAGCAGCGAGTAGAGCGCAAACGTGCCCCCTGCAATTGAAGCAAGTAGCACGCAGCCACGTCAAACACCATTTGAGTCACCGAGAGTGGTGACCAGTAGCAAGTTAGCATGTGGAGTTTTCCCGACCTTCGCCGTTGTCGTCGGCGCTGAGGACGATGAAGACGTACTTGAGGAGCGGGATGAGGGTGATGGTCCAGAAGACGAGGGAGAAGACGCCGAAGACGGTCTCCTCGTCCTGGAAGCTTCGGAGCGATCCGGAGAAGGTGCTCTTGTACACGTACAGCGGCGACGTGCTCAGGTCGCCGTACACCACGCCGCAGCTCTGGTACGCCAGGAGGAGCACGTGCCTGTAGTAGGCTCTCCAGTGACCCTGCATCCATGACGCACGAAACGTTGCGGTCAATCGATCGACCACATCTGTTAAGTTTGATGGCTACAAGAGATTACGGGGAGTCGAGTGTGTGCATGTTCATCTTTGGGCAGTACTGCCTGACTCAGTCACAGGCTATCTTTAGAGGGGTGTTAGGAATTAGTGGAGGGAAATAGTTAGGGGATATGAGTTAATTCTACATTGCATGCTTAATGTGAATGTTTTCCTTCAAGCACTCAGGTATCCATCACAGGATTCAACGAAGAATATCATTGTCATGATCATCATTAACCCTTCCATTGATAAGTTCTTGCATACATATTGGCACCAAATAAGACGCATACTACTACGACAATCAATCAAACTTTGCTATAGCTAATTAATGAGGAAGGAAAAAAAGTACATCCTCTGCTTAACCACTCCAATAATCAATTGATGGATGGACCAACACAATATGTTGGTACTACCATGACATATCCAAAATGCAGGAAAATTTTCACGCATCAACATGTTCTGTTCTAGAACAAAACTGCAAGCTCATTGCTGCATGGATTTGCGAGAATCTATAAGAACAAGAATCCGCTT
This sequence comes from Dendrocalamus sinicus, assembly GCA_036346575.1. NCBI lineage: Eukaryota > Viridiplantae > Streptophyta > Magnoliopsida > Poales > Poaceae > Dendrocalamus > Dendrocalamus sinicus. Next base: position 21,629,038 of record CM070641.1, read on the forward strand.
GGACATGCAGTTTCACGTACAGTTTGTTCTTGACACGCATGTGTAAGAAGGTTTGCTAATTACCACTCATATGCATGGATCGCTGATTTCTGGAGAATGCTGAAAAATACGTCAGCATTGAGCAGTATGGCGGAGGAAGGATTGCTCACCGGGTTTCCGTCGGGGTACACGCCTACGGTGTTGTCCGGCGAGAGGCCCCTCTCGCAGTCCACCGACGGCATTTTTATTCGAAGATGAAGGGATGGGGATGGTAGGGATACACGCACCAACTGTGGCGCACGCACTCACTGCTTGTCGTGATTCTGTCCCCCCTGTTTTTATTCGGATGGATGAGCACTCGTCATTCTTGGAGCTCTGTGGACGAGTTTCTGCTCTTTTGGAGAGAAATGTGGAGAGAGAGGGGGGGGGGGGGGGGGAGTCCGATTTCTTAGGAGGACGTTGACAGTTCTACGTTGGCGATGTGCAAGGGTGCAGAGTTAAAGTAGTTCTGTAATTGTGCCGCTTGTAAGAACAGAGTACCGAGAATTGCTGTCGCTGCCGTGTAAGTCCAAACAATTCCTCCTACCCAAGAGAGATAGATTAATCATATAATAATATAATAGAATAATAGAATGAACATAAAATATAATAAATAAACTTCTTTCTTTATTATTTTCTCTTTTTCAAGTACAAGTACAATGATTGAGATTCTCTATTTATAAACTAAGTAGTGAGGTGTCTATTATGGATCAGGCTTGCAGGTATAGACCCAGATTTCTTAACACTCCCTCTTAGGCACTCATCTGACACATTCATATCTCATCAAAATTCCATAAAACCCCAGTAGGAAAATTTTAAAGAAAGAGTGCATGATACATATTATGTTGTGTTGCATGAATTGTCTCATTAAAAATCTTGGTCGAGAAACTTCAGGGAAACTCGTTAAGGAAAAAAGAGTACAATTCACCTAATTTCATTTAATCTACAGAATGTATTCTTTTGGTTACTCGATCTTCGTGATCAAGTTTTAATACTGAGCTTGAGAAGAGTCTCCCCCTAAGTTCTACACTTTTCTAAGTCTCATTATTCCAATTTCACGTACACACCTTTCAAATTTATATGTTGGAAATGACTTAGTGAATAAATCTGCAAAATTTTCACATGACTTAGTATGCAGTACCTTAATTTCATCAATCTTTAACAATTTATGAGTATAGAAAACCTTGGGGTTGATATGTTTTGTGAGATGACTCTTTACGTAACCCGTCTGTACTTGTGCAACACAAGCCGCATTATCTTCAAAGATAATTGTGGGATCTTGCACAATGTTCAATCCACATGATTACTGGATGTGGTGAATTATCCGTTGAAACCAAGCATATTCTCGTGCAGCTTCGTACAGTGCTATGATTTCTGAGTGATTCATCGAAATTGATACAAAACTTAGACAATTTTCATAAAATTACAGGTCCACCACACAGAAATATATAACCTGTTTGTGATCTAGCTGTATGCGGGTCTGACAGGTACCCAACATTTGCATAGCCAGTTATATTTAGGTCTTAATTATTTCTGTAGAATAGTCCAAGATCTTTGCTTCCTTACAGTTATCGGAAGATGTCCTTTATTCCGTGCCAATGTTTTTTGGTAGGTTCTGCACTATAGCTTACTAATAAGTTTACGGTAAATATAATGATCAATCTAATGCAGTTCGCTAAATACATAAGTGCTCCTACTGCACTTAAGTATGGGAATTCCGGTCCCTAGACTTCTACCGCCTCTTCTCTAGGTCTGTACGGATCCTTGTCTTGCTGCAAAGATCTTCCAACCATTGGCACTTTCGATGGGTATGCCTTTTCAAAACCGAACCTTTCTAACAACTTCTGGGTGTAGGCTAACTAATGCACTAATATCCCTTCTGGGATATGCTCGAGCTGCAAGCCTACGCAACATATGGTTTTATCAAAATCTTTCATTTTGAGCTCTGACTCTAGGTAAGAACCCGCTTCCTTTATATCATCCGGGTTCTGATGATATTCACATCATATACGTACACTGAGATTATACAAAATCCATTTGAGGATCGTTGTACAAATACACAGTGACTCCTCATTGTTCGTGTAGCCTTTCTTGCATAGAAAGTCGCTTAAGCGATTATACCACAACCTGTCTAATTGTTTAAGTCTATACAGTGATTTTTTGAGTTTCACACTGTACAGATTTGTATTTGCTCTGTCTTAGTTCGGGACAGGGATATCTTCATGTACCTTCATATAAATATCCGAATCCAAGTTTCCATAAAGATATGTTGTTACCACATCCATCAATTTCATTTTTAAATTCAGATTTACTGTTATCGAGATTAAATATCTAAAGATAATACAACCCATGGCCAAGGAATAGGTTTCTTTATAATCAACTCCTGGTCATTGAGTGAAACTTTGTGCAACAAAGCCTTACTTTATATCTTACAACTTCATTTTTCTCATTTCTCTTTTGAACTAATACTCACTTGTGCCCTACGGGGTGCATATGGGGAGACATGCGGCATACAGGCCCAACACTTCTCTTTTATTCAGATATAATAATTTAGTTTCTATTGCCTTTTTCCAATTCTACCAATCTGATCTTTTCTACATTCAGTGAGCGATGCAGATTCTAGATCAAGATCGATGATTGTGGTAATTTTCTTTGCAAAATAAATATCAACATTGGATATTTGTTTTATGTTTTATGCACCACTTATGTATTAAATATATATGATGTGTATGGATGCGATCTCAATGTTGTGAATGTGTGTACTAGCTAGTGATAATGGGACTAATACAGAACACACTTACGACGACTACAAGCGTCTTGCGTGCCTGGGGTCCTCACACTAGTCAATGAGACACCATTGAGGTGAAGCGAAGCCCGATCGAAGCAAAGCCATCAAGGCCCAGTTGAACCATGCCGAGACCAAGCAATTGAGACTTGTTGGAGATCCTTGAGATGAATCCATTAAACTAGGGGGAGCCCTTAATCAAGGAGACACTGTCGAGGCTGAGTTAAACCACATCGATATCAAGCTATTGAGATGTGTTGGAGCTTGCTAGGGTGGATCCATTGAACTAGGAGGGAGCCCTAGTTGAGGCGAAGCGAAGCCTGGCTAAGGCAAAGCCGTTGAGGTCAAGTTGAACCATGCCAAGGCCAAACCATCGAGGCATGTTGGGGATCGTCAAGGTGAATCCATCGAACTAGGGGGAGCCCCTAGTTGAGGAGACACCGTCGAGGCAAAACGAAGCCCAGCTGAGGCAAAGCCATTGATGCCGAGTTGAACCACATCGAGGCCAAGCCATCGTGGCGTGTTGGAGATTCGGAGGAGGTTCAAACAAATGACTTTGAGATGGTTTGGAGGACCTCGGCATGGACGGAGTTCGGGGTGGGTCTAGGACATCTCTGCATGGATGGAGTCTGGAGGCGAAATACATGGCATCTCTGTGTGGATGTAGTTCGGAGAGTCTAGAGGTAAAGTTTGGGGCATCCCCACATGGACGGAGTACGGAGGCGGAGTCAAGGGCATCTCTGCATGGACAGAGTCCAGGGCGTCCCCACGTGAACAGAGTTTGGGGTGGGTCTAGAGCATCTTCACGTGAATAGAGTTCGGAGAGTTCGGAAGTGGAATTCAGGGCATCCCCACATAGACAGAGTTCAGAGGTAGAGTCGGAGGCATTCCCATGCGAATAGAGTTCGGGGCGGGTCTAGAGCACCCCTGTGCGAACGGAGTCTGGGCATCTCCGTACGAATGGAGTCCGGAGAGTCCAGAGGTGAAGTCTAGGGCGTCTCTATGAGATAGACTCCAGAGGTAGACTCTGGGGCATCTCCACGTGGAGAGCACAGACCTGCCCGGTGACCTTCCATGCCTTCATCTTCCTAAACGATGTGGCTTCTCGCTCAAGTCCCTACGGATGGCGCCAACTGTTGTCGATACGGGCCTAGACAGTAAACTTAGAAGCACCCCCCGGTTGGATGCGGAGATCGTTGAGAATGCGGAGGGACTCAAGGAGAAGCATACAAATGACCAAGTGTATTCAATATGGGTGTCAATGGTTACAAAAATGCCCCCCCCCCCTCTCCCATTACAAGAGGTTCCATTTATAGGTGGGAGAGGAAGACAAGTGAAGTTATAAGTTTGCTCTTTTGGCCCAGCTTATTTCTAAGGGTATCTACGTCATTTGCCCTCACGCAGGTGCCGCCATGTCCAGGACTCTAGGGTTGGTTTATGATTGGCTTCGGACTCTATCCGGAATTGGCTCCGGACCTCCCCGGGGTTGGCCCTGGATCTCTCCGGAGTCGTTCTTATGTACCTCGCCCGGGGTTGGCCCCATTCCCCTCTGGGGTTGATTTTGTGCAGTTCGTCCAGGGTTGGCAGGTCAGTCTTGCGTACCTTGTCTGAAATTGGCCCTAAACCCCTCCGGAGTCGATCTTGTGCACCTTGCCAGGAGTTGGCTCTAGACCCCTCCAAGGTTGGTCTTGCGATTCTCGCCGAAGTTGACTCGTAGACTTGGCTTGGGGTAGACCTTCTAAAGGGTGCCATCACTCTAAGGTAGTTGTAGACCCGACGTGGCGTGGGACCCTCCTCCAACAATATGTGTGTCATTGTCAATCAAGTTTACGTCAAAATTGCAACCAGTGATATTTAGAATGACACACCGAACAGTAAAAGATCTCTCAGGGGGTTCCCAGGACATGTCGTAAACATCGGCACCGGACCTCATGAGGATGGTTTCGGAAAATGCTATACCAATATCATCATAGATAAAGTCGTCACTGAACACTTGACCGATGACATCAATACTGTCGACGATCTCAGTGGTTCTAGTATGAAAGAAGAGCTTTGGGGGCTGTGGTGTTGTCGCAGATGAGGCTGAAGTCAGTTTGCCGGGAGCAGCCGGATCCGATGCAGAATGGATAGCCGAAGCTCAGGTTGCCACAGCTTTTTGGGCAACTGGGGAGCATGGCAGCGGAGGGTAGGGTGGTATTTCCCTCTTGGTTGGTTGCGATGTTCGAGGCTTATATCGCCGGTGTCCCAACTAACACAAACAGGATCAGAGAGAACGTTCCACCGGAGAGGCTCAGGATTCCACCGGTGTTCAACCTCTGAAACTAACATGGAAAAATTAGCCTTGTGCACGCTATCGATGTACTGGGTGAGTTTAAGTGTATATCATAACATGGGTTATCGAAATCTTTGGAGCGGTTGATACATACCGATGAATTTGTTGCTGCTTTTCTGTTTGTTACTTATCCACAAGCTGGAACAAAGCAGGCGTGTGTAAGATATCAGAAACACGCTCCGGTTTTGTTGGACTGTTAGTTGCAGCTCTTCGTCTGCTGTGAGGGTGTATATATGGTCTCGAAATTTGATGTGCAGATCATTTGTATGTAGTAAAATGTTTGTATTTTTACACTACTACTTTTTCTGAGCGTTGACGGGTACATTCTGTAGTAATGTGACTATCCACTGGTGGACTACGGAACTGGCAAATTAGTGTCAGGAAAAATTGTTTACTCGATGGAAATCTGCGAGTTACATTGTCTGTTATTTAGGTCTTGATTGAAACTACCGTGACTTTTGGTTGAGATGATATTGTAGCAAATATTAACTTTTTGAGTAATACTTTAATGCTTTTTTTCTCTAATAAGAGTAGCACTAATCTCAAAACAAACGAAGAGGTAAGTAACATCTGTCAATCATTCATCATACTTTGAAAATTATACAAATTATTATTGAAAAAATTATATAAACACTTTCCTGACTTTTTTGAGATATTCAATTAAAGACTTTTTTGAGATATTCAATTAAAGAAAAATAAAGAAAAAAAATAAAAATGCCATTATATCTCACGGATAATATAAAAGAAAAAGGAAAAAAAGAAAAACCACATGTTAAGAAACCAACACGCTCCAAATAGTTTTGGGTTCTGAAAATCATAAACTATCATTGTTTGAAACAGAGCCTTAATCAAGCTCCATCTTACTACAATTCTACTACAAGGTCACAGGGGAGGCAGCAAACCCCAGCAGTTCAATGATCTACGCTAACTCAGTTAGCAAGATCACTCTAGCCAGTCCTCTCGACTTGACTGACATGAAAAAGAAAAGAAAAGAGTGTTTCCGGCTGCTGCACAAGGTATACTGAAAAGTACGAACTGACTTAAAGCAAAGAGCATGAACTGACTTAAATCTACGAGCATGATGGAAAGGCAGAACTCCAGACATCATTAAGAAATTACGTTAATATCTGCTTACCATGCTATGTCTAATTTGGGCATATATTGTTAGGATAGCTTTTAGGATCTCCTAGGTTAGATCTAGCGGGGTTTCTTTACGGGTTCGGGTTCTTGAAGTAATACCGAGAGGGAGAGAGGGGACTAACCGTCCGATGTGGAGGAGTAGGAGTTGGCCATCGCGGCTACGCTCGGTGAAGTCTGCGCACGGGCAGCGACGGTCGGGGAAGAGGTGCGGGGCTCCTTGGCGGCGGCGTGTCCCGGGCGGCGGCGATCTCCCTGGCGGTGGTGCTTCCCGTCGCTGGAGCGCCCCCTCTTAGATCGGATCTAGGGTTTTGTCGGTGGGGTTTGTGGCGGCACGGTGAACCTCGTCGTGCGTGCCGCCCCGGCCCCCACCTCTGTTTTATATGGCGCTGGCGACAGGGGCCCACCAGCCTATTGGGTGGCGCCCGATCGAGCGCGATCAAGGGAGAGAGGGCATTTGGCCGTTGGGCCAAATGCCCTGAGATCATTCTAACATTTTCCCCCTTGATCTCAATCTATACTTTATCTTTAATTACTTTTGCATTTACACATTCCATCACAGATTAGTGCATAGAACATGTCTCATCGTCACGGTCAATCGCCGATAGATTCAACAGCTACAATACACCTCTCTGTTCTGAAATAGTTACTTTAATCTTTTGGGCCATCTTTTAGTCCAGGAATTATAGGCTTTCCCTTAAACCCATGCCGGCTATATGTTCTCCGAACACGTTGGGTGGTAAGCCTTTAGTAAGCGGATCCGCTAACATCTTTGCGGTACTTATATGTTCAAGACTTATAATTTGATCCCGAACTTTATCTTTCACAACATAGTACTTTATGTCAATGTGTTTGGCAGCACCACTTGACTTATTGTTGTGGGCATACATTACTGCGGGTTCATTATCGCAGTACAACTTAAGTGGTCTATTGATGTCGTCAACCACTTTTAAACCGGGTATGAACTTCTTTAGCCGTTCACCCGCCCGTAGCCTCATAACATGCTACAAACTCGGCATACATTGTGGGCGATGTAGTGACGGTTTGCTTTGAGCTTTTCCACGATATAGCTCCTCCATGAGAGTGAACACATATCCGGATGTTGACTTTCTATCATCTCCCGCATAATCAGAATCTGTATACCCCACTATATGGAGTGAATCTGATCTTCTGTATGTCATCATGAGGCCTTTTGTTCTTTGCAAATAATGCAAGACTTTCTTTATCAATTTCCAATGTTCTATTCTAGGATTGCTCTGGAATCTGCCAAGTAACCCGGTAACAAATGCTAAGTCAGGGCGTGTGCATACTTGAGCATACTGTAAGCTTCCGACAGCTGAAGCATATGGAACCGCTTTCATTTGATTGATCTCATACTGGTTCCTGGGGCATTGAAAATCCCCATATCTGTCGCCCTTGACTATAGGTGCAGGTGAAGGACTACATTTATACATACCAAATTTCTTTAAGATTTTCTCTATGTATGTCTTTTGCGATAGTCCCAATGTCCCTTTGTTTCTATCCCGGTGAATTTCGATCCCTAGAACAAACGAAGCTTCACCAAGATTTTTCATATCAAAGTTTGAGGACAAAAACTTCTTTGTCTCCAGTAGCAGACTAACATCACTACTAGCTAGTAGGATATCATCCACATACAGGATTAGGAAGATAAACTTCCCATCTTTAAACTTTTCATAAACACAGTTGTCCTCTACATTTTCTTTAAACCCAAATTTTCTTATTGTACTGTCAAACTTCAAGTACCACTGTCTTGAAGCTTGTTTTAACCCATAAATCGATTTCTTTAGGCGGCATCCCATTCTTTCGTTTCCTTCCACGACAAAACCTTTCGGTTGTGCCATGTAAACATTTTCCTCCAAATCCCCATTAAGAAATGTCGTCTTTACATCTATTTGATGTAACTCTAAATCATAATGTGCTACTAATGCCATTATGATTCTGAAGGAATCTTAAATGAGACTGGAGAAAAGGTCTCATTGTAATCAATCCCTTCTCTTTGCGTAAAGCCTTTTGCCACAAGTCGCGCTTTATATCTTTCTATATTCCCTTGGGAGTCAAGCTTTGTCTTGTAGACCCATTTACAGCCTACTGTTTTGGGAGTAATTGGATGTAAAACAAGATTTTAGTTGAAGGATTTATTTGTGATCATTGGAGAATTAATATTAAGAATTTGATATAGTAAAGGTGGAAATTAAAAGATTGGATTATCATAAACAATTTATGACATCAATTTTGTCTGATTTGGTTGAATCATGAAGAGCGGATAAATTTTGTGGAATTAATTGATTATCATAGTTTGGTGGACCTATTGATGATGAGTGGATACCAGTGCAATTCTGGAAGATAATACACTTAGATATTTGGTGGATTAATCTTATCATCGAAAAGTGGGTTCTGATATGTTGATTTGAAATTTGTGGATTTATCATATCATTGTTAGATAATTGGATTTTAATTTATGAATTGACTAAATCATTTAATGATGTTCAAATGGTTAAGCTGGAGGATTTAAATTAATTATGGGAGTTATGAATCTATTGGATTAGACAAGGATCATAAAGTATTGGTGGAAATCACAGATTACAACATCATTGGATTCTTATTAGAAGAACTCTATGGTTTGCCGTCAAATTCGAATAAGTATAGACAATAAAATTTTATGGGATTATTTGTGGAAACCAATGTGAGATCAACGAGGTGCATTGGTGGTATATGATTCTACAATGAAGCACCTTTGAAAAGATGAAATAATTATGTCTTTTGTCGGATGAACACTAGAAGTTAAGCCCTTTTGGTGGAATACTGAATTAATCGATATGATAAGGGCAATTGAAGTTAACCTAGAGCTTGCAGGCGACTAAAGATGTACCAATCCGATTTGTTGTTGTCTTCCATATTTCTCAGTTAAAGGAATACTTCAGAGCATCGAACAATAAGATAGAATCATGAAGGAAGCTGAACGCGGCGCAAGAAGCATGACCATAAAGTTCCACAAAGTACAGTAGAGCAACCATTCGAAGTCAAGCAATTTGGGAGCGTGAAGAGGACCTAAGAGCCGAGTTTTCCTCTCCTTTCTTTTTCCTAGTCCGTCCGAATCTTGGGGACGAGATTCTTTCTAAGGGGGTAGGTTTGTCACATCCCAAATTTTCGCTCTCTGAAAAATATAATTTCAAATTAATTAATTTAAAGTATTTGAACTTTATTTGGATTTATCTAAATTTTATTTCAAAATCTAAATCAAATTTAATCCTCAACCTCTCTACTCGGCCATCACGTGTAGCTCCCTGATTCAATCCATCCTCGCCCGGTTTAATCTCAGCCACCTGCCTTCACTTACCCCTTCGTTTTAATCCGATGGCCCTGATTTCTCTTTCGCCTTGTGGCATTCATCCGACCATCTGCTCCTTCCTCCTCTCTCTTCTCTCTCGCCGCTAGCCCAACCCCTCCTGTCAGCTTCTTCTTTCTCCTTGCCTTCTTCAACCTTCCACCGCTAGCATTCATGCCCTACCCGATCTCTTAAATTTGGCTGTTTCTTCTCGTTAGTCGAGCATTTGCTACAATTGAAAGCCTAATCACTCCCGCAATCAACCTCCACCATTTCTCCACTTTAAACCCCGCCTATATCCCTCTTTACTCGTCCTTGCGCCGACCTTAACTTTGGTGTAACCGATAACCGTTCGTCGCCTCTACCTTCGTCAGACCCATGCGCGCATCCCCGCCCCTCACCGAGTGAGTCCATTGCCGAAGAGCCTTGCCGCAAACGCCCTCACTTTGCCATCCCTGCATCCTCGTCGCCGGCTACCACCGAGAATTTCCGAGTGTCGTGCCAAGGTGCACTTAACTCCCCGTGTCCTCCTCCTCTCGCGCACCCCTCGCCGACCCTAGCAGCGCCGCCATCCGCCGATGCCCTTAGCCCCAGTGCGCCACCTCAGCAACCATGAGCCACACAAGCGCTACGCCAGCCAAGTGTGCCACCTCAGTTTTCTCTTTGGTCCATGAACCCAGTCCACAAAAGCCGGTCGCACCTGTCAGTGAATAAAACCCTTGTTCTGTTGAAAAATAATTCGATCAGAAAATCAAAATCTTTGCTGACGACACCCTGACATATAAATCTCTTTTCCCACAGAAAAATAATTCCTCTGAAAATCATTTCCCTTGATGACATCATAATCTGATTTTTCAATTCAAAAATAATTCCAGAAAATCAGTTTATTCTTTTTCTCTCCTCTCAAACTTCCAAATGCTTGTATTTCTTCATTTTAACTCTGAATGAGCCCATTCAAATTTCTAAATTCATCAAAAATTCCAATCTATCCATTTATATCCTCTTTTCAAATTGTTGGAATTTTCAAATTTATTTGAATTAAATTAAAACTTAGAAAGTAAAGATATTTTAAATGGTTCAAACATGCTTCAATTAAATCCGAAATTATTTTATTTAGTCTTTTCGTGTTCCAAGGATTGTTATATAATTTTTCTGAATTTTTTCAAATTTATTTATTTATTTTATTTTTCGAAAAAAAAATATATCATTTTTTATTCCCGTTTTCTCTCTCCTGCATCCATCTTCTTCACGAAGCCTTCATGCAGAACATGGCCGCCATGGCCGTTTCTTTGAGCTTTAATTTCTCTTGAATTTCTCCACCGTTTTTCATGAAATCAAGTGCATTGATTTGCTCTCTTCAAGACTCCTCCATTCCCAACCGTTTCCCTCCACCTTTATGCTCATTTACACGAAAATGGAACCGTTGCTCTAAAAGACATCGTCGTTCGATCTCCCTCTCCCGTCCACCTCCGCCCCTATAAAAGGGAGCACCGTGAGCCCCTCCTCTTCGTCACTCAACCCCAAAAATATCAAGTCCCCATTCCCTTTCTCTTGGGCGCGGAGTTTTTCTTTTGTGTTCCAAGCGGCGTTCTTCGGCTTATTGTGCCTCGTCCGGTGGAGCCCCGCCACTTTTGACCACATCCTCGGATTCGCCTCGTCGCGTTCTACGCGGTGCTCACCTCTCCTTCACCGGAACTTCGCCGGAGCACCATCGCCACCGTGGGCCATAGCGCGTCGTCGTTCCTCGCATCGCCACCGGCCGTCCGTGCATGCCCGACCAAAACCAAGGTGAGCATCATGTCCCCCACGTTCTACTCTTCGTTTCGCCGCAAGTCTTGCATGTTAATTCCTCTCCGTTTGATCGGAATGTCGATGTCAGCCTGTCGGCTACATAAAAGCGTGTCCACCGCGTTTCACTAGTCCGTTGGCCGAGCCGTCTGCACCGTTGAGTTGGTCTCGATGCATTCTACACCGTGCTCTCTTCCATTTGTCCAAAACCCTTTCCTAAATTTTTGACCCCGACACCTTGCCATGGCCGCAAATGGCACTTTGCATCCCTGCCTGTCCGGGAATGCTTTCAACAATCCGTTCGCGTCAAAACGTGCCAAACTATCCCAGGTGGCTACGTTTCAGACGGTTTTGGATTCGCTCTACCGAGCACGAAGATATTGAGTTTTTCGTGTTTCGGTACCGTCGTTGTTCAAACGACGATTGCGTCGCCTCGGTGAGTTTTCGCTTAACCGATATTTTTCCTAACCGCCTCGCGCGTTCTAGGCCGTGCTCACCTTACTTCTCCTTGTTCCTTTCCCGAAAATTATTCTTCTCTCTACACCTTATGTCGTTGTCGTCGTACACGTCGTCATCGTGCTCCGTTTGACGTGTCGTCACTTCCTACATGTGACTCGGGTCCTTAACAACCCATTTTGCTAGTTAGATTCACCTCCCATGCCTCCTCTCGCCAGCGCTAGCCTTCTCGCCAAAAGTACTGTTCTCGGATGAACAGTAACATCTGTGAATTTCCAGCATTTTCTCGCCCCGGCAAACTTTAGATCGCTCGTTCTCCTTCGTCCGAACTCCGATCAACCCGATTATTTTTCCTAAATTCATCTAAAATGGAGCTCTATCTTTTGGTTCTGGGTTTGCAGTTTTTGGAGTTTATTTGAATTTTATTTGAATTTGTTTTGTTTGTTTTATCGTTTCGCGCGTAGAACCCGACGTCGCCGAAGAGTTTGTCGAACCACAGCAAGAGGGACCAACCAGTGCACAAGAAGGCAAGTCTCCTTTGACCATCTTGCTCCTATGATTTACAAAATGATTTGTGTAGTTATTTTAAATTATTGCATGCTTATGTTGTAAAAGTGGATAACTTGATTTTAGAAAAATTTAGTTAAATGTTCCAATTGTTATACCTTCCATTGAAAATAGTTTACCTTGTACCATTGTCAACTTAGGATATTCCTTTGACTCAATAATGAGTTAGTATTACATTTTGTTAAATTTATACTAGCAAATGCTTAGTTTAGCGAATCAATATAAAATGTTCAAATGAGAAGCATGTTTGCTAAATGTTTTCATCATTGGTTTGTTTGAACATTGGTAATGGATGTTACCATTGTTAATTGATTTGTTTGAAAAGTGGTAATGGATGTTACCACTGTTAATTTGAAAATAAAAATGAAGTTCAAAGGGAAAAGTTGACAAGGGTGGATGGAAGGTTTGGTGAGTGCAGTTTAGCACGAGAATTTTGGGATTGTGAATGAGCCACCACAGTCGTTTAAGGACCGACGCTTGCGTTTGTCCAAACCGAGCAAAACAGTGCAACCACAAGTCTATATGGGTACGACCTAGCTAACTAACCTATAAAGGTGTAGTTTAGATATCACCAGTGGTGTATTGAGTGCCAGGGTGTACTGGTTACTCATAGTGAGGGACAGGGTTTACTGTACTCATACGGCGCAAGAGGGGGCTCCGACTCGTGGATTCGAGTTGTGGTGAAACCTTAGCGGGTGGTATCTAGCTATACTGGAGTAGGTGAAAGGCTTTGTGATATTTTATCTGGGTCTCATGCCAAAGGAAGCATGTTGACTATTAAGATAATTTATCTCTTGTGGGTAAAGTGTACAAACTCTGCAGAGTAAAAACTATTCGAATAGCCGTGCCCACGGTCAAGGGCGGGCAAGGAATGCATTCACATGGTAGAAGTTTGATTTTGATTTCAAAATAAAATGGTTTGTCAAACTTGAGAGTGGTATAACTCTCGTGATTTAAATCTGGTGGTGTAACCAGATCAGGTGGTTTAACCTGAGTTTTGAAAGTTGGCAGATAGCCTGAGATATTAGTGTTGGTGGTTTAACCTTCACTAAGATTATTTATCTATTTTAAATTATTGAAAACAAGATGTTTAACAAATGGCTTTGAAATAATAGGAAAGTTTGAAATAAAATGCTGATTTTCGCAAAAGAACCATATAGCCTTCCTTTGTTAAGCCCTGCATCTATGCATCTTTCCCAAGACTTGCGGAGTACATTCATGTACTCACGTGCTACACTTCAAATTAACTCTCAGAGGAGATCGAAGCTCAAGAGGTGGACTACGACTACTTCGTGGATGGATTCGTCGAAGGCTTTCCGGAGAACTAGGTTGCGTTTCCCTAGTCAATTGCCTGTGGCGTATTGATGGGTCTTGCTTTAAGTTTCTTTTTGCTTCGCTGTAATTTTCTTTTTGGTGTGAGGTCTTAAAACCTCATTTGTAATAAAGACTTCGAGGTCTGTAATCTCGATTATGATAATAAAGCGTTGTTGGCAATGTATCATCTTTTCTGTTTGAACTGTGTGTACTAGCGTTGATCTGGGACTAGTACTGTAATGCACAGGGAGTCCAGGAGTTTCTACTCCGGGGTCTCACAATGGCCTAAACGACAGTGCCATAATTTCGACGACTCATCTAGAGTTCTCTTTCGTTTTCTGTTTACATTCGTAGACGAGGATTCAATCACTTTCTCGCACGCGACATTCCCATTATCGCATACGACATTCACATCATCACATAATGATAACAAATAAAGCTCATTCTGTAAGATGGCAAGACCAACACATTCTTTATTAAACATTATTTCACACTTGCCATTTCCAAAATTACAATCATAACCATCTTTGTCCAAATTTGAAACACTAATCAAATTCCTCTATAAAGAGGGAACAAAAAGGACATTTCTAAGTAAAAGATTGGAGCCATTAGCTAAATCTAATGAAAGATCGCCAACGGCTTCAACTTCAGCTTGGACTCCATTTGCAACTTTAATGCATCTTTCGTTTCTTTGCGTAGTCCTCGTCGAACGGAATCGCTGTAAGGAATTAGCAACATGAACAGTTGCTCTGAGTCAATCCACCAAGTGGATTTCGAATATTGCACATCTGGACATTCATTTATAAAGGTAATAATGTTCTCACCTTTCTTTGCCATTATCATCTTTAAGTAATCGGGACAGTTCTTCTTGTAGTTTCTGTCTTTTTGCAGTGAAGACACGATCTTTGTCTACAACAAATTTATTCTGTTGAGGTGATGGGATGAGGCTTTTCCTTGTTCTTTGAGAAGGAGGTCTGTTGAAGTTCTTTTTCTTGTTATCCTTCACATAGTTGATGGATCCACCATGTGAGGATTTAATTCTTTCCTCCTCTTGCACACACATAGCTATGCACTTTTCCAAGTCCCATTTCTCGGGCTGCATATTGTAGTTGACAACAAAGTGTCAAACTCTTTAGGCAAGGAAGCAAAACCAAATGAATAAGGAACTCATCCTTGAGAGCCAAATCCATTGGTTTAAGCTTGGATGCCAAGTTGCTCATCCTCGTATGTGCTCTCTTATGCCACTTTGCCACCACCGAGTACCTCTGTCACAAGTCGTTTAATCATTGTGTAGCATAAGTCTTTGAAGAGCCAGTGAACTGACTCTTTATTTTATCAAGGTACTCTGTGACAGTGTCACACTCTGCGATTGAGCCCACAATTGCAGGCTCAATTGTGTTCTTTATCACAGCCATACATTTCTTGTTGGCTGTGGTCCATTTCTTATGATCAAGATCATAAGACATCTGTAAGGGAGCATGATCCCTCTGTCTTTTCTGCCAAGCAGTATCATCCTCATTTTGATCCCTCACTGGTGCCATAGGCTCAGTGGGACGTGCTGTAGTGAGGACCCAGTCCACCTCAGCCAAGATAAACGCTAAGTCTATCTTTATCTTCCACTCTCCATAATTATCTCCTTTGAGAGTGGGGATCTCTCTGATACAACTCATCAAGTTGTATCCTCCTGAAAAATAGTTCAAATAAAGTGAGAACATAACAGGAAAATTATATGCCTTATTTCCAACGTTGGTCAAAAATACGACATACAATTAAATCAATTTTATCTATACATTAAATCTACATCACCGTTGGGCAGAAATAGAAATAATGCATAAAATCATCAATTAAAAATTATAATACTGTTATTATCAACGTTGGTCAGAAAATAACAATATCATAATTATCTGGGATTTATATCTATTTTTCCAAAATTAAATTCTCCCGTTGGTTCGAATTTAATAATGAAAATCAATTAACATTAACTTTTGCGTGAAAGCGTAATTATTCTAAAAATAATTCATTATCTGAAGCATTATCTGTACACTTTTAATCTCTAAAAAATTAACACGTTGGTGCAAAATTTACAGAGATTTTGGATCAAATTTCAATGAAATTCATCAAAAAATACTTCTGAAAATCACTAAATCCAATTTTCGGGATTTTACTGTGCAAACAGGCATTTCGGCCTATTCGGCCCGGCCCACGGCCCACGGCGACCTGCTCACGCGGCCTCGGCGGCCTCCTCACGCGCGGCCCAGCCGGCCTCACGCGTTGCCGCTCGCTCCCCCGCACCGCAGCGGTCTCAGCCGTTGGATGCGAATCCAACGGCTTCAATCCCGCGCGGCCGCGGCCTTTTGCGCCTCCGCGCGATCCATCAGCCGTCGGATTCGCATCCGACGGCTCTCGTTCCTCACGGCCGATCGCGCTCGCGCGCAACCTGGGCCTGGGCCGCGAAACCACTCGCCCGCCTGGGCCGAAAGCCAGCCCGCGCGATCTCAGCCGTCCGATCGCATCCAACGGCTGCGCGGCGTTCTCGCCGGATCAAAACCGGCTCGCGGCGGACGCCCCCGAAACCCTAGTTCATTCTCTCCTCTCCCTCTCCCTTCGCGCCCGAGCGAACTCAGCGGCGGCGGCGGCGACTACGTCCACGCCACCGGAGAAGGAGAAGACGGCGCCACCGCGGGCCCTCTCGCCGGCGTGCGCGCTCCCCTGAGAGGGAGCGCGCCATCGTCGAGCGGCTCCGTGTTGGCGCCCTGTCCCGCGCGTCGACGGTGGCTGCACGTGGAGCGCCGGCGAGCCGCGGCTCGGCCGATCTCCCGCACGCCAGCGACGACGACCAGGTGAGTTCTTTTCAGATCTAGGGTTAGGGTTTGACCCGTTCCCCTTCTCTGTTCTTTTGCCATTTTCTAGGGTTAGGGGGGTTTCGTTCTCCTTTTCTCTTTTCCGTCTAGATCTACACTAGGGCGCTCTGATACCATTGTTAGGATAGCTTTTAGGATCTCCTAGGTTAGATCTAGCGGGGTTTCTTTACGGGTTCGGGTTCTTGAAGTAATACCGAGAGGGAGAGAGGGGACTAACCGTCCGATGTGGAGGAGGAGGAGTTGGCCATCGCGGGTACGCTCGGTGAAGTCTGCGCACGGGCAGCGACGGTCGGGGAAGAGGTGCGGGGCTCCTTGGCGGCGGCGTGTCCCGGGCGGCGGCGATCTCCCTGGCGGTGGTGCTTCCCATCGCTGGAGCGCCCCCTCTTAGATCGGATCTAGGGTTTTGTCGGTGGGGTTTGTGGCGGCACGGTGAACCTCGTCGTGCGTGCCGCCCCGGCCCCCACCTCTGTTTTATATGGCGGCGGCGACAGGCCCACCTGACCTATTGGTGGCGCCCGATCGAGCGCGGTCAAGGGGAGAGGGGGGCATTTGGCCGTTGGGCCAAATGCCCTGAGATCATTCTAACATATATATGCTATGCAACGCTTCGAGAAAAATTGAACTCCCGTTTATTTCTTTTCAGAAAAGATGCTGATCAAGTATAACAAATGAGCTAGATTGTTCAGCTTGCTTATCTAAATAAACCACTTGCTCTCAAAAACAAGAACCTAGCACTCAATCTAGACTGGCTTGAGAAACCATTACAAGTTGGTAGAAAAGATATGTAATAAAAATGAGAAAAACTAGCAAACGATATACTGTTTGTAGCGTTTTTCGACGGCATAGCAATCACCCGTTCGATCTTGAGATCTAGCCCACAGCCATCGCCGGATCCATCATCTCAGACCACGGTGCCACCACGTCTTGCCATCCCTGACCGTGACGTTGCTAGATCTTGTCATCATCCCCCATCAGGTCCGATCACCAGTGGTAAAGAAGAGGAGGAAGGGCCCTCAGATCTAGGGAAAAGGAGCAGCAGCTGAAGGAGTTAAGGTGTTGTCACCGTCAATGGGTTCACCGCCCCCCCCGTGGATGTAGAGGGAGGCTGGGGAGACGGTGGGCGGTGGCAAAGCAAGCCACGACGAGGTGCAACACGCTGAATATTAGGTTGGGCGTAGTAGGGACGACGGGAGAGGGTGAGACGACGGCGCAGCGAGGCAGCGAGGTCACGCAGCGGCCTTTATTCTGCAATTTCTGCAATTGTATGCGGTTCTCCTATCGTTATTGCTTTTTTTTTAAGGTAATAATTAAAGAAGGAAATGCATGACTCGGAACTAGCCCTCTTCCTAGCTTCTTTAGAGCTTGGGGAATTTCTTACCCTTTATACTTAATAGTTAGGCGGCAGAGGCGGATGCGCGGAGCTGCTGTTGCACCAGAGGACAGAGGGAGGGAAGGAAAACTGAGGAGGCCGATGCATATGGCAACGAGTTCTGCTGGCCGCCCGCACCATATCTACTGCCAGACGAGGAGCTGGAGCCCGGTGTGGTGGAGGATGATGAAGGTGGGGAAGTGTTTGATCTGGTGGAAGTGAACATACGATGACGCAAAAGTTGTTCGATCTGGTGAGAGCTAACGGGCGGCTAGATCCAACGGTACGTGTCCAATAAAAATATACTGGTAGTAATTTATTTCATCATTTGCTGGTAACTCAGCTGTGCTGTGTCCAAGATCCAAAGTCAGTCATCGCGAGAAAAAACTGAAGAATTGGTGTGTAGTTTCGGTCTTTCTGAATCTCTTGTCCAATTGACAAGGCTATTCCAATTTCCAAGTTCAAAGTTCAAATCAATGAAATGGGGCGTTGACTCAACGCCTCTATCTGTCTATTTATATTGGTTTTTGATTTTAACTTATAATTAGTACTAGTATGTAAAGAAGAATGTAGAAACACTCGTGCGTAATTTTGATCATATAAATGAATTTACTACAGTATATATTACAATTGACTAATAGACACTATTTTAAAAAGATATTTCATTTAAAAATTAAATACTATAGAAAAATTATTTACCGTAGAAAGCAGTTTTTAAAAATTAATACGAATAAGACCTTAGTTGTAACGAGTCCAAGCAGTCTTCGTAGGATCCCGTATCGACAAATCTTTTGGTGTGACAGCCTCACGAGTAGGCAGGCAGTGTGTATGGACCAAACGTGTTACCAGCAGGCTACGGCACCGTGGATTTGTGTACTAGGTGCGGCGCCACGCCGTATTAGTCATCGTGTGTACCGAAGTAAAAAAGGCGATAATTCGTGAGGAATTTTTTAAAAAAAATTGAGGGTACATGCGTATTTTCAAAAAAGTCAAAGGTCTTTTTCGTAAAAAATTGAGGATCTGTACGTAACTAAACGAGGACCCGTACGTAATTTAGAAAACCGCGAGGCGCTATCCTGCAAAGTATACAAAATTTCGGTGAAGTAGAGGGGTGTTTTCAAAAAAAAGTGTTTTAAAAAAAACCCGGCAGAGGCCTTTTTGCGAGAACCAAAGACCTTTACGTAATTCAGAAAAATAGAAGGGCTTTTTCGCAAAAACGGTCTCCCGACCGTACGAAGATTCCCCCGCCACGCGCCAGCCGGAGCGCGCGCAGGGGCGACATGGCGGGGCTCTCCGCGCGGGCATTCCCCGGTCATAATAGGGGGAGTATTACGGCGCATTTTCTTCGCAATCACGATTGTCACTCTGGACTATCGATAAGCCAAGTCACACGGGCGATGGGTCGGTGGACATCAACGAGTGGAAGCTGACGGCAATAAGCAAGCCAATTATCACTAGACTCTGATATCAGTCTCCATGTGAGAGACAGGAATTTCATACAGAAATCAAAAAATTTTCTCGCATTTCAAACGGGGCCTCATCTTGGAACAGACCAATCTGGAAAGCATGGGATCCATAGCGCTGTAATTTGTTCGTGTTGCTTGCGAGTTGCGACTAACCGGAATTGCCTTAATGTCAGGATACAGATGAAGCGGGAGCTCAAGACTGAAGGCGGCAAACAAGGCTACCAGTTCGGCGACTTCATTTGAAGGAGGAAAGAACGTTTTGGATGAGGCGGAAGGAGGCTAGGTGAGATCGGACAGCTTCAACGCATTTAGTAATCAACTAATCACTGTGAGTTCACGACACGAGCGTAGTAGTCTAATATTATTAATATATGCAGTTATCGTTGTAATCGCTGAACTAAGCCAGATCTGTGTAATCTGCACTCCAGGCTATATAACCTGACAATCTTCTCGAATGAGAAGTAAGATTGAAGGCATAGGGCCTGTTCTTTTTGGTGGCTGCGGCTTGTGGTGTTTGGCTACAGTTTGTGACTTTTGGGTTGTTTGTACGAGAGATTATAGAGTAACAGAAACTCACGTGCAGCTTTTGCTGATATAAATGAAGTCAGTAAAGTATGTACTATAATTAACTAGTAGATTCTGTCTTAAAAAATACTCCGTTTAAAAATTAGTTACTGTAAAAAAAGCTGAAAAATAGCTTTTAGAAGCAGAAAAGAACAGAGCATATATTCTATTCCTCTGGTTCTAACAGGGGCGGACCTACCAAAGGTCAGCCGGATTGGAGCTGTGCTACCGCCGGTCTGACCTTAGGTTCCCCTAGCATCAGCATCCAATCGTCAACTAGCGAGAGAGTGAGATCTGAAGGTAGAAAAAGACTAGTGTTCTGTTAGCACCCCTTTCATTTTAATCCTGTTGTGTCCGCCGCTGCAAAGTAAAGTAGAACTATTGCTTTTTTTTCTCCGTCTACCAAAATATCTTTGTGTTCGTCCCATTTGTGAAAAATCTCGTTGGTAGAGTTGGGGTAACTCGATTCGTGACACTTCAGGCTGACAATCTTCAAAGCGTAAGTTGGCCTTACGAACGGAGCGGCCTCCCCCTTAGCGGGGATGAGCGGGAGGCAATGAGACATGCAACAATATCTGTTCGTCACATGCGAATACACACAACAGGTTTGGGCCGGTGTTTTGGCAGTACACCAGCGGTTGCGACTTGCAAGCTGATGTCCTTGATCTTCCAGGATAATGCGCAAAGTTTCATGATGTTTCATGGAAGTTTCATAGGCATGGTAATTTTCATAGCTGTTTCAGGTTTGATGGGTCGATGTACGGAGCAGGTTTCACAAAAGTTCCTTTTTTTTTAAGTTTCAGTTGAAACGTATGGAATCCAGAAGTTTCAACTTTCACATCTGAAATTTAATTGCAAAACGAGTTTCTTAGGAGTTTCACCCAAGTTTTAAAAATCTCAGACCTCCAAGTGAGTTTCAACGAAGTCTGCAAATTTGTTGAAATTTAGAGGAGGCTTCAATCAAGTTTCACAAAAAATTAGACAAATTTCACAGGGAGTTGTCAGGGAGCCACCAAGAATCTTGCTTGCAGCAAGGACGCCAGGGGGCGAGCGCAGGCCACATGCCATTGCTCTGGCCAGCAGCCGCTCACGGTGTGCTCTGCCGCTCTCGACGCCTTAAGCGCGAAGTGGTCCGGGAGCCACCTAGTAGCTCACCGACGATGAGGATGACGCTGACGGCGAAGACAGATGGCCTCATGCGTGCCTACGGCGTGCGCGCCGCGCATGTTCCTGGTTCGCCGTGGAGTGGAGGGAGGAAGGGAGAAGAGTGGTTGGTTCATATGAGGGGGATGTCTGTGTGCGTATATCTGGCTAAATGGGTCGTTCTAACCATGTCTACTCCAGTCATGATATCATTGGGTTGGTCTAGACTTGGTACGACATAAATAGTAAATTGGTCACTTAGCCCAGCATGACTGGGCGTGCTGTACTTAGGCCAGTATCTTGGCACGGTGGGCTGCCCTGGCACAGCACGCATAGTACCGTGTTAAGGTATGGCCCGGTCCAGCATGACACAACACATTATTTATTGATAACTCTACCAGGAGGGTAAGTTTGCTCAGAAGAGTGTAATATCTCTTATGGTAGTGCAGTAAAATTGTTTGCGAATGACAATAAAATTACTTGTATTAGGTTACTTTACCTTTCTGAACGCGGACGTGTGACTTGACAATAAAATTACTTATGATTGGAAATATAATAATTTATCACTGTTAGTAAAAATATCTACAACTGGCAGTAAAATTAGGTTGACAATAGAATTAGTTGTGACCATTGGGCTAAGTATACCTAGGCTGGCATGGCACTGTCCCGAATTCTCTTTATGTCATACCTGAGTCCGAGGGTAGTCAAGTGGGGCGGTACGGTAACTTATTCGGGTTAGTCATACTAGAGGCATGGCACGGCCCTGACCTCTCTTCGTATCGTGCCTGGGTCAGAGGGTAGTCACGTGGGCCGGAATGGTAACTTATTCGAACTAGTCATATTGGATCCAATCAGATCGTGCCCTATCTGAATTCATGTTATGTCATACTAGACAACTCATTTGGTCAGGTCTGGTGTTAGTAGATCATTGGAAATGGCTTCCAAAGCTAAACCACGGAACCTTGAGTAGTTTTTATCTAAAACACACAACATTGAAGGTGCGAGACAAATGCCAGACCACACAAATATAGAATTATTAGCGGAAATGGCCGGTTTTGACGTGTTATTTGTAAAAATAGCACCCTCTTAACTTCAATTGCAAAAATAGCACTACCTGCCGTTCGGTGACCAGGCAACAGGTTTCTTGGAGAGACATGTGGCAGCTCACTATGCGCATTAGCCCCGCCACGTGTTGGTCCGAGGCACCTGCCGCTTCGTCACTGAGCGGCAGATGCCATGTATCGCCCCGAGAAACCTGCCGTTTGGTAGTGCTAATTTTGCAATGGATGCTGGGAAGATATTATTTTTACAAACAACGCGGTAAAACCGGTCTAAATTGGTTTTGTTCCACAAATATACGCTTGCATGAGTCATCAGTCACGACCCTAATACTATTCTTAGCGGCAGATCACAACACCAACCAAACCCAGGCGTTGCCTTTTAAGCTGTGACGTCGCGGCTCTTTTCCATCTTGAGGGGACACTTTTCAAGGCTCCTCCTCCTCCTACGTTAACCATCTCGGCGACGGCAGCCATGGTGTACCGGCTCCTGGAGCTGACTCTGGTCTCGGCGAGCGACCTCAAGAAGGTGACGTTCTTATCCCGGATGCGCGTATACGCCGTCGCCTCCATCTCCGGGGGCGACACCCTCATGCCCACCCACGGCACCCACGCCGACCGCGACGGCGGCTGCAACCCCGCCTGGAACGCGGTGCTCCACTTCATCATCCCCGTCGGCGCCGACACACGTGGCCTCGCTCTCCACGTGTTGCTCCGCTCCAAGCGCGTCTTCGGCGACCGCGACGTGGGCGAGGTGTTCGTGCCCCTCGACGACCTCCTGGCCAGCGCGGACGAGGACGGCGAGCCCAAGCCCGTGAGCTACCAGGTGCGGCGGCCCCTGTCCGGTCGCGCCCACGGCGTGCTCTACTTCTGCTACAAGTTCACCGACGTCAAGGCCGACGCCGTCGCCGCCGCGAGCGCAACAGAAACCAAAGAAGGCCAGTACGTCAAGTACGTGCAGGACTCCGAGAAGGCAATGGCCAAGGCCACGGTCCCGCCGGTCGTCGCGTACCCACAGTTTCAGGGCACGGCGGCATACCCACCGGTCGTGCCTTACGGCGCGCCTTACGCGGCCTACCCACCACACCCGTATGCGGCTCCGGCACCGTACGGGTACAACGCTGCCCCGCCGCCGGCAATGTACGGGTACGCGTCGCCGCCGGTTGCAGCGCCGGCGAGGCAGGGCGGTGGGATGGGGATGGGGCTGGGCCTCGGGCTCCTCGGCGGTGCGGTCGGTGGGATGATGCTCGGCGACATGATCGGTGACTTCGAGGCCGACGCCGCCTACGACGCCGGGTTCAATGATGCGTTGGGATTTTAGATCTTGCCATGTGGTTGTGTAAAGGGAAATTGGCAAGTTTTTCTGCTGCTCTTCTTGCAATGGCATTGACAGAACTGATCGATCGAACCGCCGTAAAATTAGCCCTAACTTTGTTCGGTTCCGATCCCTTCAAGACAAATATTGTGCTATTTGAGATCTACTTTTTTTTTTATCAAGCCAAGCATTATTTTAAATCAAATGATTATATTAACTGGACACTTCCATGGCATTGAACACAATGTACAACATAGATATTTGGAAACGAGTGCGTACAACATGGAACACAGAAAACACACACACACATGCAGGGTAAAAAGCAAATAGTAGCGTAACGTGCTGAGAGCTACTACATTTACTGGAAATGCACATGGAGAATCACCGTTGCAAATTAACACACATGCATGCATCACGGTATATTTCCACTCGCGAAGCCGAAGTCCGGAGGCATGCCGGCTATCACCTTCTTGACGGACGGCCTCGCCAGAATTCCATCCCACCATGCCTTGACATGCGGGTACGCGTCGACCACGCCGGCGTACTCGGTCGCCATGAAGTAGCGCATGAAGGGGAAGTGGCTGAGGTCCGCGAGGCTGATGAAATCTCCCGCTAGGTACTTGAAGCTGGACAGCCTCGCCTCGTATACCTCGAGCAGCTTCTTCAGCTTCTGGACGTTCTCGTCGACGAGGTTCTGGTCGCGGGCGCGGCCGACGTACTGGTGGATGATGCAGTGCCACACGATGGGCTTCGCTATGGGCTCGTGCTGGTGAGCCTCCACGTCGAGCCATACGTCCACCATTGCAGATTCTTCGAGGTTGCCTTCTCTGAGAAGCTCGGGTTTGTATTTGCGAAGGACGTACCTAGCAATGGCGCGCGATTCTAGAAAGGGAAAAAAATTATTTCCATCGGGATTAATACAGTTGAATGAATTAACCAAGGGCATAGGCATGATCCACTAAAAATATGTAATATTAATCGAATACTATCAAATTCTAGAGCAAATGCGATGGAGAGTGAAAGTTTTTTTTCTTTTTTTTTTGTTCGAAGGAAATAGATACGCGAGTGTGACATTAATTGTCATTTTTTTCTAATCTGAATCTTGTTAACTTTTACCCACTCCAAAAGATTTCAGGTTCTAGTTTTGTTGGTCTTTCAGCTTATTTAAATTAAAAGCCACTCGAAACGCATCGTCTTTTAATTTCAGCTTTTTTTGACTTATTTTAGCTTTTAGCTTTTTCTTTTTTCTTTGTATTCTTTTGTATTGTCCGTGACAATATAATGGTGTTTTCAATTTTTTTAAATTTTCTTGGAAAAAGTTAACAGTCGTTACAGTGCAATTTCAGCCAAAAAGCACAGCTAGAAAGTTAAGCCATAAGCTAGTTGGAGCACCACCTATATTTTGGCTTGGGTGGGTTTTTGGACTATGGTTTATAGCTTATGGTTTAAAATTTTAAATTCTGGCTGCTCGCAAGAGGCAGTATGCAGAGAAAAATAGTCGCATGCAATTTTGACCAGTACAACTAAATTTAGTATACTTTTTACTACAATCTTCCTGTTGATCCTGTCTTGAAAAATATACCATTTAAAAGATAGTTACTTTAGTATAAATTATAAGTCATAAGGTATAAGTAGCACCTAAGAGCCAACTCTCTTTTCACAAAATAGGCAGCCAACCTCTCTGATTCTTTTTTTTTTATTTCATAAATCTTGGCCCATACTTAGATAAGTTCATTAGTAGATAGTGGCTGGGCCTTACATCGACTTGGGCCGGCTAAACGCCCATCTTTTTTTTTATAATGATATAACTGAAAATATTGAGTTTGTAATTCAGCATTTCTCAGCCTTGTCATGGCAACTCTCTCTCTCTCTCTCTCTCTCTCTCTCTCTCTCTGAACGGGGCCTCACCCACTCTCACACGCATAAAGACATAGGCAGCAGAAGCCGACAAAAAGTGTAGTAGACAACTTGGAAAAGCACAATTTTTACCTGCGTTGCTTTGAGGGTATCAGTACGCATCGCTAAAGCACATCTAGTCGACAGAACGGCCTAATTACAGTATAAGCATTACTGAGAAGAAACAAACAAAAAGCAGAGAAGTCAAGCTGGCTTACGATAGAGCGTCAGATCACCATCCACCAATACAGGGATCTCACCGAACGGCTGCAGAACGATTATACGGCAAACGTTAGTTCGTTGACCATGCACTAGCTTAACAGGAGTGGCGCAAAACAAAACAATCGAGGTGAGAGTGAGACGAGCATGGAAGTACACACAATTCAGGAGAGGCATACGTACGTTTCTGGCGAGGTGCTCCGGCCGGCGGTGGTCGCCGCCGCACCTGCTCATCGGCATGAGCTCGTACTCCGCACCGGCCTCCTCCAGGCACACCAGCACCCGCGCCATCCACGGCGACACCGCCCACCCGTACACCTTCATCGGCGCCATTTGTTCGCTCGACCTTGTGTTGTTGGTCTGTGTGTGCGCGCATGCGTAGTTTATATAGGCAGTTCTTGGACAGTTGGACAACTTGGACTTGAGGTGCTATTCCGAGTATAATTGTATGTAGTGCCCTCACATGGCCATGGTGTATTATATTAGGAGAAAAAAGGATGGCGGCTTCTGCCGGCCCGTTAGTTGTTGGGAGAGGTGGTAACTGGGAAGCTACTTCAGGGTTTCCTGCCTTTCGTCATTGCCTGTGCGCGCTGCAGACAACGGCGATGACGGCCAGCCGGTGGTTTCATGAAGAATAAGCGCGTGCCTTCTAGCGACGTGACCCGACAACCCAATCAACCAATTGTATCACTCCCTTTCAATCGACACCACGCATAAAGTTATCATTTATAAGTAATAAAGTTATCATCTACGATTCTTGAAGTTACTTACAGTTATCATGTGCATTAAACCCGTGCCTCGGATCCCAAAGCGGTCCTATGTGCGCTTTTTCGGGATTTAGTGAGGTATGGAAACCAAATGTGTTTTAAGCCCACCGGGAATATCTCTCTTCGCCATCCCTTGATTTGATCTCTCCCTGTCTCTCCATCTCTCTCACTTCCGTGCCTCCCTAATCCGGCCACTTCGCCGCCTCGTTGTCGCCGATCGAGCGCTGTCGCTTGTCGCTTCGACCGTGCGTCGTTAGTCACCGCCGTCGACCTCACCTGGCTGTACCTAAGGTTAGCGATTTGGTTAGATGTTCCTTACATTATGGTTGTAGTGCGGCCGATTCATTATTGTGATGTTGTTCCTGTATTTTATACCTAATCACTATTATTGTTGTAAAATTCCATTTTAGGAGAGCAAATGAAGACGACGGGGAAGGCACCATCCAAGGCAAGAAAAATCACAATTGCGGATAGTCAGAATGCTTTGGAGATTACTCTCGACCCTACCCAAGCAAAAAGCATGGATCTTTGTTGAATAGTAAGTTTCTAATTTATAGGTGGTAACTTCGTAGTGTATGGTTAGTAACTTTTAGATCAATAGACTGTAACTTTTCTTGTTTAGTAGATGGTAACTTTGTAGTGCATGGTCAGTAACTTGTGTGCGTTTAATCCTTGGGCTATTACTCGACTTACAAGTACTTCGACCACGGTTACTACTCAACTTACGAGTACTTCGACTATGGCTGCTACTCGATTTACGAGTACATCTGCTACTGTATTTTATGACGACCGATCGGTTACTGTAGCTTACGACTGGTTTACTATAGCTTTACGAATGGTTTATGACTATCGAGTAGCAGTTGTGGTCGAGCAGCCATGGTCGATGTGCTGTGGTCAAGCAGCCGTGGTCAAAGTTACTTTCGGTTACTTATAAAGTTATCATCTATAAGTAATGAAGTCATCTATATGATAAGTTATCATGTACACAGTGTATCGAGTACTCGTGTGTTCTAGTACACGATGGCGATCGGTAATCGGAGATCAAGAACCGGTCGGTGGCGGAATCTTGTAACTAGGCGATAGGCGTAATCTATAGTAACCGGTCGGTAGGCTTAAGCTACAGTAGCAGATGTACTCATTAGTCCAGTAGCAACCGTGGTCGAAATGTCGTATCTAGCAGCCATGGTCGAACAGCCATAGTCAAAGTTACTTTTGGTAACTCATGAAGTTATCATTTATAATTAATGGAGTTATCATCTACAAGTAATGAAGTTATCATCTATACGACCCTTTTTATCCTCGAACATCTCTTGTTGCGCGGTTACCACCGGAGCACTTGCTTCTTCGTCGACCGCCATTTCTCCCGAAGCCATTCATCACGTCAGTTAAGTAACTCTATCTTTCTCTGGTGCGACCTTTCAAATTGGAAATCTACGAAAGTTGCTGCTGATGATACATAATCAGTAGTTCTAACTGAAAGAAACGCACCTCAATCAACCCACGATTGGAATCTCGAAATTATGGGCATGAAAATCTGGACGGATCACAATGAAATTGCATGTGTGTAAGTTACTGCCTATCCTAGTTAGCACAACCGCTGTAGTAAGCCAGGTTGCGCGCGCGCCTTGCGACTCGCATGTAGCGTGTGCGCATGCCCTCGTTAGCTCGCCCGTACACACACACGGTTGCGCTAATCCGCGCATGCACACATGAGCATCCTAGTGCAGTTCATATTTGATGATAACTTTATGTGCATGAGATAGTAACTTTGATATCCGTAAGTCAATCGGTGATAACTCTATGTGTAGAAGATAGTAATTTGATGAATTATCGATAATAACTTTATGTTCAAGAGATAGTAACTTGACTTACATACATGCATGTAGCAGGAGAGAGAAGAAAATAAGTACACTTGATTTGTGATTTTTTTATCTTGTTTACAAAATAAAAGATAAAATAATTTTTTCACCAAAAGTCCAATCTGCGGTCCGTTTGCACCATTGTGTTCGAAATTATGAGTTTAATAAAACAAGATCTATGTTAAATATATTTTGATGCTGGGAAATTCGTGTCATATAAAATTACTATCGTGTATGAGTGAAGTTACTGTCAAATACATTAGAGTTATTGCCAGTTTTATAGTGTTATAATGGACAATAACTCTATATATGTTTGACAGTAACTTCACTCACATGGCAGTAACTTTATGAATTACATATGATAATTGGATGTGTATATAATAGTAATTTTATCATAATTAACAAACGTTAGTAACTATCCATAGGGTAGGATAATGGGGCGGTTAGCTGGTTGGGTTGGTTAGGATTGTGTGCTTATTTTACGCGTAGCTACTGAACAGTGCAGCACACCGGCGAGTTAGACGATGACCATAGATTAGGCTGGTGATAACGCCAGCAATTTATTTTAGTTAAACCATATTCCTCTTCAGTTCAGAGGAGTAATCTTATGCTAGAGGCAGCGCTGCAGGCCTGCAGTGCTTCGAACCAGGATTTAAACCTTACACCTGAAGTGTATCTCCAAGTCATACGTGGAGGCATGGGAAGCTACAACGTGGACTTGTTTTTACTATAGTACTTCCTTTGTTAACAAATATAGATTACCATAGATTCTTTAATGTTAAGTTTTTTAAATTGTAACCATTAATATAGGGAGCATATCTAGTGCTAATGGTTATTTCAGTGCTAAGATGCTAATGGCGACGTGGACCGTCGATCTAGATTGTGTGGCTCAGATGGAGGTGGGTGGAAATTCCATCCCACTTAAACACTTTTATAGAAAACCCCTTGTAATTTTAACAAAAACCCATCAAGTCCACCATTGTTGTTGTATATTGCAGCGTTTTCACTTAAGTGCAAAGCGCAGGGGGTTTTCTGCAAAAGTGTTTAAGTAGGATGGAGTTCCCACCCACCTCCATCTGAGCCACACAATCTAGATCGTATGGTCCACGTCGACATTAGCACCTTAGCACTGAAATAACCATTGGCATTAGATATGCTCCCATTAATATATATCAAATATATAGACTGACTATATAAAAATAATACTATAAAATTTATCTTATAAAATTCTTTTATGATATATATTTTTTATTATTTTTATTAGTATATTATGATAATAAATTATTGTCAAGATTTTGTATTGAAGATTATAAAAAAATAAAAATAATCTGTATTTATGGTCGAATGGAGTAAGCTCTGTCTTGTCCCATTCCCTTCACCTAGTTCGACCAATAGAGATAAGAAGAGCCTACCATGCTGATGCTTAGGCCTTACGTGAGAATTTTTTTTCTTTTGCTAGAAGGTCCTGCTCAATATTTGAAATTATAAAATTTGTCCTTATAGTATTTCTTTACTAGATGTTACAAAAGGGATGGCTGAGATTTGAGCAAGCCACCAGATGGAGTTTAACTAGTTAATACAGGGGATCCGCTACTCCAGTATCTTCTACGCTGGCCTCGACAAAACTACACTACGGCCTAGTTCTGACTTGTGGTATCCAGAGATACGGCCTTTGATTTTTTTGAATCTAAGGAGAGACATCAGTATCCAGCAGGTACATCTATCCATCCTAGTTGAGTATTTTTTTATTCAATCCCGTCAAAAAAAATCTTTTTGCTTGAATCAAAGGAGAGACATTAGTATCCAGCAGGTACATCCATCCTAGTTGAGTATTTTTTTATTCAATCCCGTCAAAAAAATCTTTTTGATTCAAGCAATCTGGCCGTATCTCTGTCTTACTCCCTCCCATATCTATCATGCACGGGAGATATGCTTGACGCCTGCGACGTCGACGGCAGCGGCAGCGGCGTCCCTACGGCGGAGGAGCTAATGCATATCTCGTGTTAAAAACTGTCTGTGATTATCAACTATCACTGATAGTTTGTAATTAAAAACCGTTTGTGATATTTACAACACTGACGGTTCGAAAGCCATCTATTATGACTTCGTATCATTATTGACTCATAAATTCAGACAGCTCACAAAACCGTCTGTGATGACGTTTCTGAACCGTCTGTAATACGGTTTTCTGTAGTAGTGTTGAAATATGTACACTAAGGTCAAATTATAATGGATTACCACATAATGTAAAATATTCCTAAAGCAGATACCATCTTTATGAAATAGCGCAGTATATAGTCGTGTTGATATAGATTTAGCCAATTCAGAATTCTTTTGTGAATGTCATTGTATTATTCTCTAAAGCAGTAGATAATGCTCATAGATATATCATGGAATCATTTCATACAGAACGTAAACCATACCATACAATAATATTACACAATCAGAGTTCAAATAGATCGTATCAAGTCAAGTTTACAATAGAGCCGACTAGGCCAAATAATACATTACATAAAATACGAAAACATAGTAGAAACTAAAGGGAAAAAGAGGAGAGCACATCTCACCACAAGCAAGCGACTGCGGAAGGTATGTGTGCGTCGATATTGACCAAAGACTCAGATAATATTAGTGCCCATAAACACTACCTTAGTCAGCCAGACTGAGGTAAGACCTAGGCTATTAGGGACTAATCTACTCTCCTCCATATTCTTCACCATTAGCTCCTGGAGCATTGTAGTACTCTAGTGCCTTTGGTCCATAGGCCTTGAAAGATTTTGTGAGTGAGAGTGAGCACAAGCAACAGTGTTGTAACATCCTTAAAATCCAGATGTCAACAATCTATAATTGTTAAACCTTTTTGGATTGCATCTTATTTGCAATTGGTTTTTGTTGGAGTTTCTCTAGTTTTGTTTAAGGTTTTAATAAAAATCCCTGGAAATAAAAGTGTGAATAAAGGGTGTAAACAATAAGAATTTAATACAAAATTACAAGACAAATCTGAAAAGGTGACCCAACAATTAGGGCAGGAAAATTCACATTAAAAGTCTTGTTAGCACAAGGCTAGCTGAAAAATAAAATATAGGCAATGGCAAACCAAAAATAAAAATTAAGCTCAAGTTCCAAAATAAAAACATGAGCATAAGAACCCTAGAACTTAGGGTCATTCATAAACTCGAACCCAAACCAAAAATGTATGTAAATATATATGCCCATATATGCACACTTGGCCACACACACACACACACACATATGAGTAAAGTTCAAAATAAAAGTGGTGTAACCCTAGAAATCTATTCCTGACCAAATGCCTTAAATTGGCAAATTAATAATTGAGAAAAAGTAATGCCAATTGATTTAAAAATTTAATGCAAACCCAAATTGGCTTTTGATTCAAAAGTGCCATTTAAATTGAAATTCAAATCCAAAAATCTAAAGGCAAATCAAAAGAAAATAAGGAAATAGTTGGGCTTGGCCCATTGGCTCATTGGGCTTAGCCCATTTTCTCCTCTCCTCCCTGACCTGGCCTAAGCTGAGCCAGAACCTATGCCGACCACACCCCCGCCACTCTGCCCATGTCACCGCCCGAGCCAGTTCACCGTCCGCCCATGCCTGATCCTCTTTAGCGAGTGCACCAAGCATGCCTCGACCACGCTGACCTGTTCCCGTGTACGCCCATGCCAGCTTGACCCTCTCGTGCGTCATGACGTGCTCTGCCACATTGGTCGCGTCATGCCTCACATAGGGCGCCACAACTTTTGCCTCGCATAGGGCGTCATGCCTCTGGTGCTTGGCTTTAATCCATTGGCACACATCGCAACAAGCCACAAACTTAGCAATATCTCTCTTCATACGAGGCTACCAATACAAGTTCTTCATGTCTTGATATATCTTGGTGCTTCCTGGGTATAGGGTATATGCTAAGCTAAGGCTTCTTTGGCTAGTGGGGAACAAAGGGGTGTTTCCTGTACCAAAGGATGACTTGCTGATCTTCAACCATCTTAGTGGCTTTTCCCTTAGCCTTGAGGTACTTGAACCTCTGGACTCCCAAGTGTCCTTCTTGAGCGGCCTTGATTTGCTTCTCTAAGGTTGGATAAATTTCCATGGGAGCTATGTTGCCTTGCTTTATTATCTCTAGATTAAGTGCTTCAACTTCCTTGTAGAGCTCTAGTTGGAATTCCTAGACCATGGTATTACTGCAATAGGACTTGTGGCTTAATACATCGATCACTACATTAGCTCTAATTATCTTCTTTGCCTCAGGTTGAGATCCATTTGAGTGAAGATATACATGAGACTCTTATAGTCCATGTAGATATCACAATGGTTTTCAATCAAGTAATGTCACCTAATCTTCAATGCATGCTCACGGACCCTCGGACCGTGTCGCCTCCCTCCGTCCCCATCCTCTGTGAGAAGTGGCGACATAACCTAGCATAACCCATCCCTCAGCCGCATCATATCATAGCTCACGACCTTCTTCCCGTGAGCATCAAAAGGGTTAGTCCAAAAGTGTACCCTTTTCTTTTACTCTTTTGATCTTTGGTAGATGCTAGTTGTTGATCCAAAAAGAAGGGAGAAAGATGCACCATGTCGCTAGCGTTCTAGTATAGGAAGCATTTAGATCTCTTAAATCAGGTTAAGATGTTGGTGCGTGTATCCGTATATTAGAATTAACCTATGCATTTGTGCATGTAAGATGGGGATTACAGAGGAAGGTTCAAGTCAGAAGTGTTATTGTGCTGGTATTTGGGCAGATCGTATGAGGGTTGTGGGGATCTTTCAGGGCTGTAATAAGTACTATTTTCTTTTTTGAATACTTGCTAGTTTTTAGGTTTGTTGAGCACTTGCTAGTAATGCTATTAGCTAGTTCTCTAGGAATTCAAAACATTGGCAGGGTATGGTCTTTAGTTCTTTAATTACCATCTACTAGATGTTTTGCGGCCCTTGCACGAAGGTGTACCTTGGGCGACATTCATGTAGCATCACTTAGGAGTCAAGATGAATATCATTTTTTGTGTGTAAATTCTTCATGAATCAATATGTAAAAGGCTAAAAGGGCTAGTGTGGGAAATTTGGGGCCTATTGCTTTCTTACCAAACACTTAATGTCACTTGAATTTATATTTCAAGATGTTGCTAATAGTCAATATGGGAGGAAGTCTTGCTTTTGTTCCAGATTATTATGAATGTTCTAGTTCTACCACATATATAATTTTGTTATCCAGGGAAAGTTTTTCATGTTCCCCTAGCATTGCTTTTTCTAGTGTAGCCAACCAAGAAACTCATAAATCTTATTTTATGATTTTTTAGATCTTTGAGCTTTAAAAAAATGAAGAATGTTACATGTACTCTATCCAATTGAGGACAATACTATTACTTTCTACGTACAGTATGCTGCCCTCATATGGACTTCTCGCTCACTGACGGATGATGACTCGCATAATATTTCTGTTATGAGCCCTTGAGGGTTATGGTATACCAGATTTATTAACCACTAAGAAGTAAGAACTGATAGTGCTGATTGATGTTATTCTTTTATTACTTTGTTGGAAAGTTACTAAGTTAGGTTTTAACACGGATAGTGTTTCACCAATTCACTGAAAGCTCCATCTTTGTTCTTAACTTGGGTGCAACTTATTCTAGTCTTTTCCAATGGTTTTGTAGCTTTGTGGAAGTGGAAGAGAACATCACATATAGTTCAGAGAATGTATGCAACTATCATTAATCTCTATAATTTATTATTTAATTCATGCCATTATGCTCACCTTATGTCGCCCATTTTCTCATAAGAAATCATTAATTTATATTTTTTGTATTTTTATTATATCTATATATATGTATCATTGTATTGATGTTTTGGGGAAAACGGTGTGTCATGATATCGGCGTATTGGTATCGACGTATCTGAGCAATCTAGCTTCAAAGTACAAACACCCATCCAAAAACATTCTCGGTTCGCCACTGATGAAGATGACAATATACCTAGAGGAATAGTTACTCTTTGACGAATGGGCCTCATATACACCTCCTTCAAGCTGTCGTAAACTACCTTTTGGTTTGTAAGGACCTGGGAAATTCTTGTTAGCCGGTTACTGGCGCTAACTGGATTTATTGGTGAGGCCTAGTAAAAATTTGAACCAGTAAAAAAATGGATTTGCATGATTTTCATCCAAATATAAAACAAGGTCACAACCACAATCAGAAATATGTGTTCATGTACCCTTGTGGTAAGGCAATAGCCTTAGTTTGGGATTGTCTTGGGTTCAAATATTGAGAGTTGTAACGTTTTTTGTTCTTTCTTTTTTGAGATAATTTGTTTAGTGCCATTGCAAAGAATAACAACTTGAAAAAATACCATCGTGAAGAAAGAGGCACTACGAAATACCATCGCAAAGGCCAAAAATCTGCAAATGCCATTGTTGTGACTTTTTCCATTTGTGCTAGAGCAAATTGACCATTTTTCCCTCATTCCTCCTTATTTTATTTTTCCTTTTGTAATATCTGGTCCCACCTGTTATTCTCCCATCCAAAAGAAATTAAGATCAATTGCTCCTCCAATCTCTCTGCTCTCTCTCATGAAGAACATCATGAACTGGCTCACTGCAACACAGTGTTTGAGCTAGAAATGGCAAACTTGTCCTTTATGGATAAGTTAACAAATCTGAATGCCAAATTGAGCTACAGATCATTAATTAATATAGAAGACCTAGAGTTTGATAATATCAATGGCTTTACCTTGACGGATATGGCACAAGAATATCAAGAGCACACTCATGGCAAAGCCATTATTCTAAATGGTGATGTTGTAACTTGAAATTCTTCAGTTCATTCAAAGCTGCACAAAGATCTTGAGGCAATATCTAGGGAAGAACTTGAAGACTTCATATGCGTAGTAGATTGAAACAGAAGGAGTCTACAATCCATTCTCTCCTTCAAGCAAATGGAAACAACATAGATTTTTACTTGCATCTCAAAAACAAGAATTACGCATAATTCTTACTAGATGCTATAGTCGATCAGGTTGGTAATAGCCCCAAATAGATAATCTTCTCACTCAACTGATTCTCCAGTTTCATGTGCGACACAAAGTCAGATAAAAGATCATGGACTAAGGTTTGATGAATCGTTAGTTCTAGAACCCCTAGGTAGTCAAGAATTTTCACCTGTCTCCATCAATGAAGGCTTCATGAGTTCTACCTAGGAGAGGCATGGAACTGACCTCTAGGACCAAGGTGAAGGTGGTGACGTGGGTAGTTCCACTACTACAAAAGAAGCTATACAGGACGCCTCATCACAGACGATTCATGGGGAACCATCTATCTTGTAATTATCATAGACAATTTTACAAGTGTGACCATGTACTATCTGTGATACGCAACTATCACAGACGATTCTTGTTAATAACTATCTGTGATAGTTCATAAATGGTTATTAATAAGAACTGTTTATGATAATAGCAGACATCACAAACAGTTATTAATTAGAACTGTATGTGATGGTTCACAGATGGTTGTTAATACGAACCGTCTGTGATAGTTGCATATCACAGATGGCTTGTGGTTGAAACCATTTGTGATATTATTTGTACGCATGAATGGCGCTTCATGTCCCCGATGCGCACCTCTTCGATCATTTTGGCTCCTCGATGCATGTCTTGATCTGACACGTCAGATGTATTCCTTGTTGTATAAAAATGAACGAGCACCTTGCCAGCTATCTACCTATCTTCCTTGTCTCCCAAGAATAAATAAATGGTTCCCAATTCTTCCTTGTTACCGGCATTGATGGCCAGTCTGCCCATAATGTATGAGCATCTCACTAGCCATATGCTGGCGGATGCTGCAAAAGGACACCAACAGTGTCATCCCTTCTTTGTCCAAGGATTCGCCAAAGTAGTTGAAGGCTACCATCCACCATCTTGACATCCTCCATTGCCGTGTCTTTCAGTTGGTGTCCCACTTTCAGCAATCTAACCTCGCTATCGACATGGTCCTCCACAATGATGTTGCATGTCTTTAGGAGGCCTGCTGTCACTTGGAGTGCTTAGTCGAGGTAGTGGACAACTAAATCAACCTTGCTAAGACCCCTCAGGAAAGGGAAGAGAGCCTATGGGCACATTTTGACTTGATTGTTCAGTCAGAGGGTGTTCGGGAGACACTTGAATGAGCATGTCAGCGGGTGAGTGCACTTCAGGCTTCGTTCGCTGATGATCCCGAACCGTCCGATGTTGACCATGTCGCCTACGAAGTTTGAAGACAGAGATATCATGCTACCTCCGCCACTAGAAAAACTTTGAAGCAGTTAGGTTTCAACCTTCTTATCTTTTGTAAGAAGTGACTGGCCACACTGGTTGGCCATATGTAAATACAAACAGTTGAATTTGTATTTACTGTCTTCTATATATGTAAACGTATTGCTATAATGCTATGATCGACATCATTACTGACCGGTAAAAAATAACAAAGTAATACATATTTACTCCTGAGACATTAATGAATTTACATTTATGTATATGAGAATGTGTCATATATATGTGAATTTGCATTTATGTTTCTATAAGAATGCATTTAGGACAATCTGTAGTGTATTTATCATATATGGTTCTACTTTAGAACCGTCTGTGATGTATATTCACAGACAGTTATTAATACAAACCATCAATGATAAGTAATTATCATCGACGGTTCGTAATAATAACTGTATGTGAAATCTACATTATCACAGATGGTTCTTAATGAGAACCGTCTGTGATAATTATATTATAGATGGGTCATGGTTGGATGTGTCCAGGATACGTCACGTTATTAAATGCCTAGCCAGCGGAGTCTCGACAGATCTGTCTTCATTGCCCTGCATTGAAGGAGGTGGCTGGCTTTGGGGAGTTTGGTGAAAGCATATCGCTTGTAGATCTATTTGTTCTTGGTGATTAGAGATTAGTATTTGCTTATAATTATATGCCTTATAATAAGGAGAGACGATAGGTAGGTTTAGATCTAGCTTAATTGGTAATTTGCTCTAATTAAAAAATGGGCTACTACTCCTAGTTTACTTCAATATATTCTAGCTTGATGTGTGTGTGTGTATATATATATATATATTGTTTCATGAATAGTATGTAGCTAGCTACTTAATTTAAAATATGGACAATTTATTATAAGGTGAATGACAATTATATGTAAGTATTAGGTTGGCTACCTATAGTAACATTAATAATCCAATTTGACACTAATTTATTACATGCGTAGCGTAGATAGACTAAAGCTTGATGTACATTGAGAACCATATGAGCGACGAGTACATTAATGACATGTCTGCTTTTAGAAGAGCGACCGAGCAGGATATGTTGAAGAAGAGAATGGAATATATGTACTGTCTATACATTGATTGCAA
This sequence comes from Dendrocalamus sinicus, assembly GCA_036346575.1. Lineage (NCBI taxonomy): Eukaryota > Viridiplantae > Streptophyta > Magnoliopsida > Poales > Poaceae > Dendrocalamus > Dendrocalamus sinicus. Next base: position 21,666,690 of record CM070641.1, read on the forward strand.
TAATCTAAAGATGTTTACCAACTCAGCGCAGATCAAAACTCACTTGATTTGAAGAGGTTTCAAAAAGGGGTATACATGTTGGTCCAGTCACGGTGAAGAGGGGTATACATGTTGGACCAATCACAGTGAAGAGAAGATTATACATGAAGGTAGTTATAACATCGCGAGGGAGGCAACAATATGCTGGTTGTGGAACATGCTTTCGATGAGGATAGGTTGCATAATGACAATTTAGATCAGATGCTATGCGATGCAGAAGAGAACTATAGTGAGAGAGAGTTTGGTAAATTCAAGGGCTTGAAGGAGGACTCGGAGAAACCTTTATTCTCAGGCTGTAAGCCGCAATACACAAGATTGTCATATGTTCTTGAACTGCTAAAATTGAAGGCAAGCAATGGTTGGCCTGACAAGAGTTTCACGGCATTGTTGTGTCTCCTAGCGAACATACTTTTAGAGGAAAATGTGTTGCTGAGAACCATCTACCAAACGAACAAGGTTCTATTTCCATTGGGAATGGAAGTAGAAAGAATACATGCATGTCTGAATGATTGTATCCTCTACCATAAAGAGTGTGTAAACTTATATGTTTGTCTGGTGTGCAAAGCATCCCGATACAAGTGTAAGAATGACTCCGATGATGGCGAGGGCATCGAGGTGAAGCAAGAACCTCCTGCTAAGATATTGTGGTAACTACCTACAATTCTATGTTTGAAACATTTATTTATGAACTGAAAGGATGCAAGATTGCTGCGTTGGCACTTAGAGGAGCGTAAGAAAGATGGAATGATAAGACACGCTGCTAATTCTGCCCAATGGAGGAACATCGATAGGATGTTTGTAGACTTGGTGTGAAATTAAGGAATATAAGGTTTGGGTTGAATATAGATCGAATGAATCCTTTCAGTAATATGAGTAGTCGACATAGCACTTGTTCCGTGAATGTATGCATATGCAACCTTTCTCCTTAATTGTGTATGAAGCAAAAGTACATTTTCATGTCACTACTTATGCAAGGGCCAAAGCAATCTAGGAATGGTATTGATGTGTACCTAGCAACATTGGTGGTAGATGTTATGACATTGTGGAATAGAGGGGTACATGTATGGGATGCGGATAAACGAGAGAATTTTACTCTGTGCACCACGTTGTTCTGCACCATCAATGATTTTCCTACTCTTTGTAACCTATTGGGGTTGAGTACAAAAGAAGCCAAAGCCTATCCGTACTACGCCTTAAATTATACTGAGAGTGTATGGTTGAACAACTCACACAAAACTGTGTACATGCATCAATGTAGATTCCTTCTAAGGTATCCCCCATACTGCAAGATGAAGAAATAAGCACCAAGACCTTTTAGCGAGAAAGAGGTCTATGATATGGTCAAGGATATCGATGTTGTGCTTGGAAAGGGAAGTAAGTTGAAGACCTGCCAGAAGAACATGTGGAACAAGAGATCAGTATTTTAAGACTTGCCTTATTGGGAGCACTTAGAAGTTCACAATTGCATCGATATCATGCGCATAAAGAAGAATATACGTGATAGCTTGATTAGTCTCTTACTAAACATTCTAACAAAACAAAGGATGGTATCAACATACGGCGTGACTTGGTCGCTATAAACATCAGGACTGAGTTAGCACTAATAGAAACTGATAAAGGCCGGACGTACCTTCTCCTAACTTGCTACACTCTATCTAAATCCAAGAGAACTAAAAGATGTCAGTACTTGCATGGTGTGAAAGTTCTATTCGGTCACTCCGCCAGTATGAAGAAACTTGTTTCCATGGAAGATTTGAAATTAATTGGCATAAAATCTCATGATTGTCATATGCTAATGATACAACTGCTTCCTGTTGCAATTAGAAGTATTTTACCAAACAAGGTTTGAGTGACAATCATGAGGTTGTGTTATTTATTTAACACAATTGCTAAGCAAGTCATCGATCCCGATGGATTAGATGCTCTACAGATCGAGGTGGTGATGACTATTTTATCTTGAGATGTATTTTGCTCCATCATTTTTCGATATCATGGTCTATCTCATTGTCCATTTTGTGAAAGAAATAAAGATATGCGGCCCTGTGTTTCTATGTCATATGTACCCATTCGAGAGGTACATGGGAATTCTCAAGTCCTATGTATGCAATCAATCTCGACCATAGGGTAACATCATCGAAGGTTATGCAACCGAGGAGGTCATTGAGTTTTGCATCGATTATATGGCTCAAGTCGAACCGATAGGTGTGTCTCTATCTCATCACGAGGGGAGGCTAGAGGGTATCAGGACCATTGGAAGAAAAGCAATAACTCCTGATCTGGATACATACACCCAAACCTATTTCACGGTCTTGCAACATATGACTGAAGTGTCCCCGTATATTGAAGAGCACAAGGACATGCTACGCCAAGAGAATCTAGGCTGGTCGGAGGTTGGATGATGAGCACAATTGTCGGTTCAACGAATGGTTGAAGGTATGATTTACTGGGAGGTCATCAAAGTGAAATGCTACAAGGGTTGGCAAAAGGGCCAAAATTTGCAATTGTAACATAGCAAGGATACGACATTAATGGGTGCACATTTTATACAATAGATCAAGATAGAAAGAGCACAGTCCAGAACTCAGGTGTCCGCATAGATACATTTTGTGAGCAGTTGATCAGTACCACTGGCCCAAGCTCCTACTACGAGCTTGTAGAGGAGATTTAGGAGCTTGACTGCGTAATTTTCAAGATCCCTCTCTTTTGGTGCCATTGGGTCCAACTCCTACAGAGTGTAAAGGTCGATAAGTTCGGTGTCACTACTATGGACCTCGAACATGTAGGATACTGTTGTAGGGGTGGCCGTCACCTAAGCCTAGTCGGCCTGTTAGAAGGCTGTAAGGCCCAAAATGGGACATGTATAATGACAAAATACCCCTGAGAGGGATACTTGAATGTAAGGGCATCATTGTAAAACACTTTTCATGTGAGTATATATATACCATCCAGGCCATGGGGGGAACCCTAAGCATTGCTCACCTAACTCTCCACTACCATACCTCTCTCTCTGTTTGGTCTGTAACCACAACAGATACAAAGATGAACCATTCATACTCACAAGACAGGTTGTTCAAGTATTTTATGTAACTGACCTAGTAAATAAGAAGCACAACGTAGTTCTTTATGCAAAAAGAAGAATTGTTAGAGTTGAGAATGTCATTAATGAGGAAGAGTACAATCAATTTGATAAGTTGCCTCTATTCAGAGATGGTATCAGGCTCAAGGAAGAACCAAGGAATGAAGCAAGCTATATATGTGTCGATCATTGTGAAGGGCTTTATTTAAAAGGAAATTAGCCAAGTGAAATTAAGAAACTCTGGCATGTAATTAAGGAATTATTATATTGTAATTGATTCAATAATTTAGAAATAATTACATCTGAGACTGTATCTGTTTGCTTATTTTCAGAGGGCATGGCTAGCATTTCTTGAGGCTAGCCAAAAAACCTAACATGTTGTATATAAAAGGAACTATCATAGGCAGTTTAGTGCCACAAACCGTTTTTGATATATGTATCATAGACGGTTCCATAATAGAACCGTCTGTGATATGCTACAACATCACAGACGGTTCCATAATGGAACCGTCTATGATAAGGTACAACATCACAGATGGTTTCATAATATAACCGTCTGTGATGTGCACCACATGATAGACGGTTCTATTTATAGAATCGTCTGTGATATTAATATCACAGACGGTTATTTAATAGAACCATCTATGATAGTTCTTCTATAAGTAGGGCCCCTGCTAGGTTTTGCTCTCTAACTCCTCACTCGCGCACCCCTCCGTCTCCTTGTCCGCCCAACGCTACCGCCACAGCCAAAGAAACTGACGTCTCTGTCCTCTCCTTCCTCACCTATAGTGGTGGCCCCGTCGCCTCTCCTTCCGATGCTGCCTCTCCTTCGGGGCCATCTCTCCTTCTCGTCACCTCTTGTCCCAACGCCGCTTCTCCTCCCAAAGGTATGGATCCCAAATCGTACTTCTTTACCTCATGTGTGATAGATCCATCCATATCTGTTAATTTGTGTTCATGAGTTCTCTCCTCCCTGTCGCCTCTCCTCCCAAAGGTACGGATCCCAAATTGCACTTTTTACCTCATATGTGGTACATCTGTCCATATCTGTTAATGTCTTTTTTATGTTGAACCCAAAAAGGAATGGGAGAAATGGATGTGGGAGGAAAGGTGGGCCTATTTGTGTCGAGCTAGAAGTGGTAATGTTGAGTTATCCTTACAATCGGCCTTCTGGGTCCCTAGTGGTCCACGCTCTCCTTTGGCTTCCACTACGTTCTTATCTCCCCTCCTCCAACTCTTCTCTTCTTCTATAGGTGGGCTGCTAGTTTAAGTAAAAAAAAGTGCATGAAACACTGTGAGTCGAATAGTAGTTGTACAAGAGGAACATTACCGCACAATACACTTGGGCTTCAAAAGGCATGAAGAAAATTAATTTGCTTTATGCCTTTTCAAGCCAAAGTGTATGGTGTTTTAATGTTCATCTTATAGTTGTTAACAAATACAGTCACATCACTCAAAATCCTAGTTGGGGGAGAAACAAATTGTGAGGGTGTATGAGGATGGAAGTTGTGGTGAAAATAAAAAAAATAGCTAGAGAATGATTTTAGAGATAAATTGTTGGAGCTGTTGTTTCTAAGTGAATTGGAGTTCTTAGAGACAACCTTAAGAGAGGGTCGTGTTATTGCTACAGAATCTATTTGGAATGACATGTTAGTATTCTAAAGATACCTTGTAGTAATAATATATGCTAAAGAGGCCTTCAAAGGGCATATAGCAAATCACACACTCTAGTATCCTCTGTGATTCACTTTGTTATTGCCACAAGATCTATTTAGAATGGCAAATCACATATTTCAGTATGTTAGGTTCTACATAATAAGTTATGTCTGTTGCTTCTTCCTCCTCATCATCTTTGTGTGTTAGGTTGCGTTCTTTGTCTTAGGTGTAAAGTACATTTGGCTCTGCTGCGCCATTCATTTGTAAATGAAGGGCGTGGCGATCTAAAGGTTCTTTTACGTCTAAGACAATAATCAAGCCCAACACATAGAATGATGAGGAGGAAGAGACTCCAGCCATAACATACTTTGTAGAACCTGAGATACTGAGCTGTGTGATTTGGGATGTTAGTATTGCAAAGAGATTTTGTAGAAATAATATACGTCGTCGAATGTTCTTATTTCTTGTAAGATCAGCCATGTGCCAATGTTTAGGCTCACAGCTCACTGTAATAAATTTTTTCTTGTAAAAGAGATGACATCATCGTAGTCACCATCGACGTCACCTTGTGTCTAACGCTCCAAAGACTGGGGTAACTAAGCATGGCAAAGGACTAGAGGGCCGAATGACCATCACAATGGTCTCTCCAGATGGGGTCCCTCTATAACCGAAGAAAGCAGTGGTAGCATTTCAGACTACCTGCGGGATACTTGGAAGGAAACAGGTCCTCATCACCATAGCAAACTGAAAAGCTTTAACAAAAGACGAGAAAAATCAATTGTGGATAGAAATTTCAAACTCGTTCGAGATCCCAGTAGAAATCCAGGGACTCGTGCAATGGCAGGCGCTCCTCGTGATGGGAAAAAGTATGGAAGGCCTTTAAGAGCATGCTTGTCATGTAGTGCGTGACCAAGGATCGCAAGCCCTTCACAAAGTATCCTTTGTGTCGCGAAACATGGAAGGCCTTTGTGCGGATGAAGACGACGACTAAATTTCAACAGAAAGTGTGGCGCACAAGGCTCTTAAGGCACAAAACACTCACCGATAGACTCGGCACCGCTGGGTATGCGGGTAAAATCATGAAATGGAGGATGGAGGATGGGGTCACAATCTGATCAGAGGCCTCCCACCATTTACTGAGATCACAAATGAGGGCACCCGAAACTGGTTAAGAGCGAGATTATCAACCACGTCTTCGAGCATCACCTCTTTCAAAAACTCTGATGACGAGGAAGTGTCCCAATGCTTGGTAAGATATGTTAAACTACCTAGTTATTAATAGGTCCATAACTTGGGGTCTAAAATAACATGATTCCCTCTTGTAGCAAACATTGACTACCGAATCTTCCAAAGACTCCTTCGAAGCAGTTAAGGAGAGGGATATACTACCAATGGCTCTGGGAAACAAGGAGTACCCAAGTCGCACACGAGGCCTAGGGGTTTACGTATCTTGGATGCATAGACTCCCTAATGACTCCAAGGCGTATAGGAGTAGAAGGAGATCTAAGGCCAAACACGAAGAATGTATAAAATAGAACTATGATGTAAAACTTGAGGAGATAACTATCTCACTTCGAGGAGAGATAGATTCATTGAGGAAAGAATTGAAAGAAGTCCACAACCACTCGTAAGGCACCCCCATTATTGTGGTACACAGTCCCCCTCAACGTCGGAGTAGTTGCATGTCCGCACAACTTTCTGAATATAGCGATGCCAACTTACCTATCAACAACATTTAGGTAATGTATCTCTCTAGAATGCTATGGAGACAGACCTGGTGGACGCCATAGCTCACCGTGTAGCGTTATGTAGGAGCCCATGCCGTACATCCTCACAGTCAGGCTTGTTGGCTCCATTCCCATTGAAGCTGGGCAGGAGATGGCATATCCATGCCTACCAGGGATGTTGGTGCACAGTGCTTAGCTAGGGAGCAGTTTTGCATAGGTCCAGGTGGACATGATTAATAACATTTTCAGGGCCATCTCACTGGAGAGACCCCCAAACAGAGAAATCATGACACTAGGGGATGCCGTCCACACATTCGTCCAAAAGCCCAAGAGGGACATCACCCTGGACCATTCTGTGCCACGATATCCACATGACCATGCCTATCAAACAGAACACTCTATGACTGCACCTCAAGCTTCGCTTCAGAAGGTCATCGCATCTGCTCCCATGAAGACGATGCCAAAGATGTATCACAAGCGAGAAGCTAAGACCCAACCAAAGAAGATTAAGACGCCTCCCAGGCCCTAGAAGTACAAGCTCAGAGTGTCATTGGTCTCCAAGTCACAATGACCCAGCCTTGAACTGGTTTGCAAGGCTTTGCATACCTGGTACATGCAGAGGTCCAATAGGAAGCCAAACCGGCAAATTGGATTCACCGTGAGATACATAGAGATGAATTTCCTCCACGACTCAGGCTACATTGTCGTGACATTTGAAAACTTATTTTTACTATTTATTCTCGACAAACTCGATGCCTCACTTCTATGATGTTGGACACTGTAAGTGCATTGTACAATCAAGTTCTACATTCATGTAATACCGATAAATGTCATAACTCATTGTTTATGTATAAATCCATAATCCAACAAGTCCGGCGACAGCGAGAACTCGTGGGTTTTCTCGACCCACACTTGGTCTCTAAGCAATCCATCAAGGAAAACACATCCTTCGATGAAGATTACATAATGACAGGATTGTTTGCTCAGAGTGACAAGGACTACATCCTAGTACCCTTCAACCAGGGGTAAGTGCTTTACTAGTTGCCACACAAGTTTCATTTGTACTTTATACACAATATGAACTTAGGATTAATCACTATGGCAACATACATGACTAAGTCTCACTGGATTCTGATTGTCATTGTACCAAAGTGGAGTAAGGTAATATACCTTGATCTTTTACTTAGGAACAACCACGACTTCATCCGTGTGCAATAAGCAATTGATAGGTAAACTCATTTCCTCCATATATATCTCTATTGTCGTCTTCTCTTCGTTTGCAATGGATGAGGCTAACTTTTTGGAACCACGCAGGTCATTTAGCGCTTACGTTGCCCGGGGAGGGAGACACAATGAATCCAGCACCACACTGCAACACAGGACGCAATTTTCAGTACTCGCTACAACACAAAAATCCTATATCACACTTTGTAATAATGCCCGTTTCAGAGGGCATGGCTACTATTTCTTGAGGTTAGCTGAAAAACAGAAAATAATTTAGCTATTTAAATAGCTATCATAGATGGTTTGTAACACTGAATTGTTTATGATATGTATATCACAGACGATTATCTCTAAAGCATGCGTGATATATGATATATCGTAGACGGTTTTGGTATTAGCCATTTGTGATATGTCAGATATCACAGATGGCTATGTCTTAAAATTATGCGTGATATCTGACATATCATAGATAGTTTTTGGTATTAGCTGTCTGTGATATCTGACATATCACATATGGTTATGTTTAAGAACCATATGTGATATTTGGCATATCACAGACAGTTTTTAGTATTAGCCATGTATGATATGTCAGATATCACAGATGGCTATTTTAAAAACTATTGTGATATCCTACATATCATATACGGCTGTTTTTAAAAACCGTCCGTGTTGTAACTTATCACAGACGGTTTGAGAGCCATCTATGATAACCACCTGTTATCATATACACATAAATTCAGATGGTTCAGAAACCATTTGTGATGATGGTTTTGAACCACCTGTGAAAACCCTTTTTGTACTAGTGTTCAGCTTGGAACGCAAGAATGCCAGCGACGTATGCTTGGAAAACGTCTGCAATCAATGCTAGAAGTTTTGTTCATGTCACATCGTGTTCAAGCATCCAAGAAAGCCATCATTCAAGTTAATTTGATTTTCGTGCAGCCAATCACCTGGAATCAAACTTCCCTAAAACCAACCGAATTCCCTCCTCGCCATCAATTCATCATCTCCAGTGAGCCAAACTTGATTCCTCTCATATGAACCATCCTCCACCCCTTCTACCTTTCCCTCAAATCAATTTTGGGCAATGCACCACCGTGGAACCCCAGTACTGGTGCCCTACCCTTCACCATCGCTGGCCACCATTGCTAGCCATCTACGGCCGAGCCAACCACATGGGAGAACTCCACGAGGTCATGTCGTGCCCATGAGCGTGCCGCCCTCCATCGGCCATCACTGAAGCACCGCTGCCACTTCCGCCTGCACATGGTCGCTGCCTCAACTGTTGTTCATGCAGCCACCATGCAGTGATGCCCACGCCGCCACCTCCCTGGCTTTCTATGGCCATGGTAACCCATGTTCTTGGTCGCCCACCTCTCCCCTCACCAGAGCCACCGCCACCTGCCCTTTGTTCCCCTTTGTTTCCCCCTCTGTTCCCTACTCTCTCAACAAAATGCCAAAGGGCACAAATGTCATTTTTCAAATTTTCTCACCTAAATGGCATTTAGCGAAGCAAATTGATGGACAAACTAATGGCGATGGTATTCTCCAGAATTTTTGTATTTGCGATGGCATTTGGAAGCTCAGTTTCTTTGCAATTGTATTTTCCAACTTGCAAACAATTACGATGGTACTGAGTAAATTTGCTCTTCTTTTTTTCCAACAACATATTTCAAATTCATATTAAAAAAATTTGAACAAAATTCCAAAATTAAATATTCATAAAATCTACTTATGTTCATACCAGCATTTGTCTTCTAATAAACATGTTCTTGACTTGCAGAAAAGGAAAAGGAAACATGTTATTTATTGTTGATATTCTGTTGTAGGAACATGGGAGTGGCCAAACCGGCCGCTGGTTAGACGGTTAGACTGTACCTCCAATAGCAGTTAGACCAGTTAGGTGCTGGATTTATAAGTTCTCACTGTATTGGATTCTTATTTGGATTTAGATTGTCAAATCTGATCTTCGTAGCTCTTTAGCTACTGGAGTAAAATATTTCTGAATGTTTGGTAAATTTTTTTGAAAAAGCATCATTCACCGTCCTCTGTCACAATTGCCAGTCCTACAAAAAGGAAACTTATTCTTTATAGTTTGTGCTTTGATCTTCCCCGCCATCACAGAAAACACTACACGCTCCAATTCGCCAAGGATGCCTATGGATCAATTACCGACCAAGAAATCCTTTTGTTGGTGCGTTCCTATTTTTTGGGATTAAGAAAAAAATGATGAACTTAACCCATGTTGGCATCCATCCATTAGGGGTTAATCTACATCTTTTATGTGCTTAAAAATTCGTAACTTTTGCAAAAGAGGTGTATCGAAAGCAAATTTGTGAATGTAAAGAAACTGAGATAATTAGAGAAGGAAGTTCAGAGGGGGAGTGAGTTCAGATAAGAGGAACAGAATTTTAAAAATAATGTGTACAGGAACACTCTTTGAGATAGGTACTGCATACGGAATCTATTTAGTGATAATGATTAATGATACTTGGCTCTACCATCCTGGCCCCACAAAATAGAACTGACAAAAGGATCTAGCTGCATTTTTTTTAAAAAAAAACTTACAATTACATAAATGAAAAAAATTGATAGAGTAAAGTTCGTAAGTATATGATTATATTTCTCACATGAATTATGATTTTAAAGTACGGAGACATGAATTCACAACTTCTATAATGTCACAAGGAAAAGACGTGCAAGCCTCTTAATGACTATGAAGATATATTACGACTTCATTGCCACTAACACTTAAACTAGCTGTGATACATAACTAGGAATTATTATTCAGCACAATATATTTCTCACATGAATCATAGAAGCACAATATGTTTCTCACATGAATCATAGACTTAAAATTATGTGTGCATGTTTGCTCCAAGCTTCTTGATTGATGGCCTTGATAGTAATTCCTCGCACCACGCCTTCACATGCGGGTATGAACCAAACACAGGCGCATATGGAGTGTCCATAAAGTAGAATGTGCTTGGGAAGTGATTTAGATCAGCAAAGCTGATGAAATCGCCAGCCAGATACTTGTGGCTTGACAAATGCTTCTCGTAAATCTCAAGTATTTTCTTCACCTTTTCCAGACTCTCATCCACAACTTTTTGGTTAGTGGGAATGCCGTAAATGGTGGGAGCGAGACACTCATGCACAACGGCTGAGAGGGCTGGGTAATATTGGTGTGCTTCCACCTCTGTCCACACATCCACCATTGCAGCTTCCTTGATGTTGCTCTCTCTCAGTAGGTCGACTTCATTTGTCTTGTACTTACGAAGTACATACTTCATGATCGCGCGTGACTCTGTAATTCAAAAGTCCAACAAACATAAATATGTGAATATTGTAAGTGTTTCAAATGACATAGGTGCCAGGCAGGCATAGTAGAACAGAAACTGGATGGCAACTTGCTATTCGGGTTTCCATATGAACGACTATCCATCACTCAATTCGTGAACATTTTCTGATTTCTCATTACATATAGCTAAAATTATGGTAATACCTAATTGGAAGAGTAGTAGCTAGACTACTAGAAATCGGATTGTGAACTGACATACGATTTTTCTTCTTTGATGAAATCGGATTCTGAACGTCACCTACTTGACGAAAGTTTGTCAAATTACCTATATTATAGTTCCCATGTTTTCAAAACTCATTCTTTAGATCCATGTACTTATTATTAAAATTATTCATTAAAATATCTATGCTTTAAAAAACCAGTCATCTGAATACACTGCAGCAGAGTTCAGTTGAGAACAGAAGAGGAAGGACGTTTTGCAGTGGTACGTAACATTGCTTACCGTATAGCAAGAGATCTTCATCTTGGAAAGCTGGGACTTGCCCGAATGGCTGCAGGTGAACGTCAAACGCAAAAAGCAAATCCGTCGTCAGTGCTTACATGAAGTACACAGTTAACGACAATCATAGAAAGAATCGCATCCATGTGCAGAAAACACAATGGACGGTGTAGATTAAGTACGGTTAATTTACATTTCGTGCGACGTGCTCGGGGCCCTTGTGCTCGCCGGCGAGGACGTCGACGGGCACCAGCTCGTACTCTGCTCCGACCTCCTCCAGGCACAGCAGCACGCGCGCCACGGAGGTCGACATCGCCGGACCGTACACCTTCACCGGCGCCATGTTTTTGCAGCGGAAGGGCAGTGCTAAGCACGATAATGCAGAAAGTCTGTATTTGTGCGTTCGTGGGCGAAGCTGAATCCTAAGATGATTGCAGTTGTGTATTGTACGATGTCCAGAACTGCTCCCCATTTATACATAGCTTGTTCTATCAGAGCAGCCAAGTAATTAGGTCGTTCTTGTGGCTCAAGAATAAGAAAGGAAAAGTCATCAAATGTTTTGAAGAAGTAAGAAGGTTGACTGTAAAATATATGCTCTCAGTTTACACAGGTTGGACAAAGTACGTATTTGCTTGCGTCAGGGGCGAGGGTAAATTGGCACCTAAGTAGTGGTTGATAGTTGGCGGCTTGATTTACTTAGCAGAGCACACGAGGAACTAAAGCAAACAGTTTTTATGCCCTGAAAACATTGACAACTACAAAGTTCTTGTACTCCTCTTTTCGATTTTGTAACTAGTTCCGTGCTTGCTAGATAGTGAAAAATGCATATATAGTCGTCCACTTGGATATTCTCTTCTTTTTTTTTCCTTTTCTTGAAACAGACGGCAGGAGTGCAGCCTATTAAATTAGCAGACGAAGAGTATTAAGGGGCCGTTTGATTCGACTTCGGCTTGAAACCGAATCAAACACCTCGTTTCTAGAAGAGAAAATTGATCATTTGCCACTTTGAATAGTGGGTTTCGTAAAATTACCACTTTCAAAATTGGCTTCGTAAAAATGCAATGCAGTACATTTATCTCTTGATTACCATGCCATTTGAGCCATTTAACTCATGTAATAACTTTTCTTCTAATTTCAAGGGCTGGAAAAGACCGTTCTACCCTTGCTTTCTTTCTTCTCGGTGAATAAATACGAAAAACGACTTGAATGGTTCGGTTGGCAGCAGCTATCACAACGTTAACTAGTGTTGCGAGTCCAGGCCAACTACGACATACATCTTAGAGCAACGTCACTCATAAAGTCACATCTCAGGAGCATACATAACATAATGCTTTACAAGTGAAACCCTACGTAACTATTCCAATAGCATCTCACAAATGGCTCTGGGTAAATTATTCACTACGGTACATGCTAATATGCGATGCAAAACTCGATAAGGGTAGAAAGGCCTTTTGCAACCCTTGAAATTAGAAAAAAATATTAAATGAGTTAAATGGCTCAAATGGCATGGTAATCAAGAGGTAAATGTCCTACATGGTATTTTTGCGAAGCCAATTTTGAAAGTGGCAATTTTGTGAAGTCCACTCTTCAAAGTGGCAAATGATCAATTTTCTCGTTTCTAGAAGTCGTTTCAGCTTCGACCGCATCACACTTACCGTGCCCGTGGTGCAGCTCAAGCACCATGAGCTGTTGGGCTGTTCTTTTTGGCTGAAACTTATGACTTTTAGCTGCGACTTGTGATGTTTGGGTTGTTCGTGCAAAAGATTACAGAGTAATGAAACTTACATGTGGTTTTGCCGATATAAATGAAGTCGGTACAGTATATACTATAATTAATTAGTTGATCTTATCTTGAAAGACACTCTATTTAAAAATTAATTACTATAGAAAAATTAAAAGTTAAAGCCAAAAGCTAAAAAAGAAGAGGGTCGCTGTCTACGGCTGTGGCTGTTGTTCGCACAAGGAGCAAGTGGGTAGGTGATCATGGCCTCATGGGAACAACGCAAAATTGCCAATAAGCTGATCAAGGATGGAGACGGCGAAAATAGGCCTTGCTTAGTTTTGATAGTGTTCTTGGGGTAAAAAACATGTCGCATTTCACCACTAAATCCTTGTTCTGGGTCTGTTACAATTTCATAAAATGGAGCGTGTACTCACACGATGACACAAAGTCTGAAACACATTACATTAGACACATAGAACAAAACAGATTGTATTATATGACCCCTGAACTAAAATTTTGTGGGCATATTTGCGGCAAGCTTCCTGAACGACGGCCTCGACATCAAGCCCTCCCACCATGCGTTTACACAAGGGTACGAATAGAAAACGTATGCGTAAGGAGTAGCCATAAAGTAGAATGTAAACGGGAAATGGCTCAAGTCCGCGAAGCTAATGTTGTCTCCAGCCAAGTACTTGTTTTTTGATAGATGTGCCTCATATATCTCGAGCACGCTCTTCAGCTTTCCCAAGCACTCGTCGACGACATTTTGGTTGGTAGTGGTACCGTATAAGCCGGGCAGTATGAGGCATTCGTACACAATAGGTGAGATGGCAGGGTAGTATTGATGTGCTTCAACCTCTGTCCAGACATCCACCAAAGCAGCTTCTTTGGGGTTACTTTTCCTCAGTAGGTCGATTTCACTTGATATATACTTGTTCAGCACATATCTTGCGATTGCACGCGACTCTGAAAAATACACAGATTCAACAAGGGAACATATTAGAGATGATGACATATGAAATGCCTTGCGCATGACACAAATTGGACAAGGCAGCAAAGAAGGAAAACTTGAAGCTAAGCTATCTGTAATCAAATAATCAGTAAAACGACTAAATAAAGCAAGCCAACTCTAATGGGATAGTTAATTAACTAATTAAGTAGAGCTCGCTCACCGAAGAGTAGCAGGTCTCCGTCCTGGAACGCTGGGACGAGACCGAACTGTTAGATCGGCTTTAGGATCTCTAGGGTTTAGATCTAGCGGGGTTTCTATTCGGGTTCGTGAGAGAAACAGAGAGGGAGAGAGTTAGGGGTACCAACCGTCCGATGTAGAGGAGGAGGGGTTGGCCATCGCGGTTCGTCCGCGAAATCTGCGCACGGGCAGCGACGGTCGGGAAGGGAGCGGCGTCTGGCGGCGGCGTCTACCGGGCGGCGGCGATCTCCGTGGCGGTGGGCGAACGGTGGCAGAGATGGCGGTGGTGGAACTTCCCGTCGCTGGAGCGCCCCCCTCTTTGATCGGATTAGGGTTTTGTCGGTGGGGTTTGTGGCGGCACGGTGAACCTCGTCGTACGTGCCGCCCCGACCCCCACCTCTATTTATGTGGCGCTGGCGACAGGGGCCCACCAGCCAATTGGGCTGGGCGCCCCCGATCAGGGCGCGGTCAAGGGGTTGGCATTTGGCCGTTGGGCCAAATGCCTGAGATCACCCTAACATTCTCCCCCTTGATCTCAATCTATGCTTTAACTTTAATTATTTTTGACTTTACTCATTCCATCGCAAATTAGTGCATAGAACATGTCTCATCGTCACGGTCAATCACCGATAGATTTAACAGCTACAATACACCTCTCTGTTCTGAAATAGTTACTTTAATCTTTTGGGCCATCTTTTAGTCCAGAATTATAGGCTTTCCTTAAACCCATGCCGCTACATGTTCTCTGAACACGTTGGGTGGTAAGCCTTTAGTAAGTGGATCCGCTAGCATCTTTGCGGTACTTATATGCTCAAGACTTATAATTTGATCCCGAACTTTATCTTTCACAACATAGTACTTTATGTCAATGTGTTTGGCAGCACCACTTGACTTATTGTTGTGGGCATACGTTACTGCGGGTTCATTATCGCAGTACAACTTAAGTGGTCTATTGATGTCGTCAACCACTTTTAAACCGGGTATGAACTTCTTTAGCCAGTTCACTTGCCCCGTAGCCTCATAACATGCTACAAACTCGGCATACATTGTGGACGATGTAGTGACGGTTTGCTTTGAGCTTTTCCATGATATAGCTCCTCCAGCGAGAGTGAACACATATCCGGATGTAGACTTTCTATCATCTCCCGCAAAATCAGAATCTGTATACCCCACTATATGGAGTGAATCTGATCTTCTGTATGTCATCATGAGGCCTTTTGTTCCTTGCAAATAACGCAAGACGTTCTTTATCAATTTCAATGTTCTATTCGAGATTGCTCGAATCGCCAAGTAACCCGGTAACAAATGCTAAGTCAGGGCGTGTGCATACTTGAGCATACTGTAAGCTTCCGACAGCTGAAGCATATGGAACCGCTTTCATTTGATCGATCTCATACTGGTTCCTGGGGCATTGAAAATCCCCATATCTGTCGCCCTTGACTATAGGTGCAGGTGAAAGACTACATTTATGCATACCAAATTTCTTTAAGATTTTCTCTATGTATGTCTTTTGCGATAGTCCCAATGTCCCTTTGTTTCTATCCCGGTGAATTTCGATCCCTAGAACGAACGAAGCTTCACCAAGATCTTTCATATCAAAGTTTGAGGACAAAAACTTCTTTGTCTTCAGTAGCAGACTAACATCACTACTAGCTAGTAGGATATCATCCACATACAGGATTAGGAAGATAAATTTCCCATCTTTAAACTTTGCATAAACACAGTTGTCCTCTACATTTTCTTTCAACCCAAATTTTCTTATTGTACTGTCAAACTTCAAGTACCACTGTCTTGAAGCTTGTTTTAACCCATAAATCGATTTCTTTAGGCGGCATCCCATTCTTTCATTTCCTTCCATGACAAAACCTTTCGGTTGTGCCATGTAAACATTTTCCTCCAAATCCCCATTAAGAAATGCCATCTTTACATCCATCTGATGTAACTCTAAATCATAATGTGCTACTAATGCCATTTTGATTATGAAAGAATCTTTACATGAGACTGGAGAAAAGGTCTCATTGTAATCAATCCCTTCTCTTTGTGTAAAGCCTTTTGCCACAAGTCGCGTTTTGTATCTTTCTACATTCCCTTGGGAGTCAAGCTTTGTCTTGTAGACCCATTTACAGCCTACTGTTTTGGCTCCTTTAGAAATAATTTCCAAGTCCCAAACTTTATTAGCCTTTATGGACCTCATTTCCTCTTCCATGGCCTCAAGCCATTTTGAGGAATTTTCGTTTCTCATGGCTTCTTCAAATGAGGTGGGATCATCCTCCATTTGAAATTCCTCTGTATGATAAATCTGATAATCATCAGAAATAACTGATCTTCTTACTCTTTGAGACCTCCTCGGGGCCTCCTCATTTGGTACATCTTCTGTTTGAGGCTGTTGTTGCTCCCCCTCATCTGTGGCAATGGGTTCTATAGGATCCTGAAAAATAGGTTCCTCATTCTCATTCATTGTTGCCACAGGAGAAACAATAACAGGTGCTGGCACCACAGTGTCTTGCACCGTCGGTGCAGCGACAACAGGTAGTGTGAAGAATGGCTCTTGAATCATCGGAGTGGGTGCATACACCCGCTTCTCTTCAATGTCAATCTCTCGAGCTACCATGCTTCCTCTCATCATTTCATCCTCTAAGAAGACAGCGTGTCTCGTTTCTACAAACTTTGTGTATCCTGCGGACAAGAGAAAGCGAAAACCTTTTGACATTTCGGGTAGACAATGAAATGACAACTTACTGTTTTGGGATCAAGCTTCCCAAGGTTTGGGTTAAATACTTTAGCCTCAGCAGGACTCCCCCACACACGTAAGTGGTTTAGTGAGGGAACTCTTCCTGTCCACAACTCGTACGGTGTTTTGGGCACCGACTTACTAGGCACTCTGTTGAGAATGTGAATGGCGGTTTTCAATGCCTCCATCCATAAACTCAATGGCAGTGTGGAATAGCTCATCATGCTTCGCACCATATCCATCGAGTGCAGTTTGCGTCTTTCACTACTCCATTTTGCTGAGGTTCGCCGGTGTAGAATCTTTGGGCCACTATGCCATTTTCTGTAAAACCTTGCAAAGGTCCAGGAACTTGTCCATATGGGGTATGTCGACCGTAGTACTCCCCCTCATGATCAGATCGGACTATCTTAATCTTTAAATCGTGTTGGTTTTCAACTTCAGCCTTAAATATCTTGAATTTATCCAAGGCTTCATTTCTTTCTTTGATTGGATAAATATATCCATAACGAGAGTAATCATCTGTGAATGTTATGAACGAGTCATATCCATCCACACTTTTCACAAGAAAAGGACCACAAATGTCTGTGTGAATAATTTGTAGAACTCATGTGCTTCTTTTGGCGTCTTTCTTAATTTTCTTTACATATTTTCTTTTAATGCATTCTCTGCATTGTTCTAAGTCGGAGAACTCTAATGGAGGAAGAATATCATTCTTAACTAGTCTTTCTATTCTCCCCCTCGAAATATGGCCTAAACGACAGTGCCATAATTTCGATGACTCATCTAGAGTTCTCTTTCGTTTCCTGTTTACATTCGTAGACGAGGATTCAATCACTTTCTCGCACGCGACGTTCCCATTATCGCATACGACATTTACATCATCACATAATGATAACAAATAAAGCTCATTTTGTAAGATGGCAAGACCAACACATTCTTTATTAAACATTATTTCACACTTGCCATTCCCAAAATTACAATCATAACCATCATTGTCCAAATTTGAAATACTAATCAAATTCCTCTGTAAAGAGGGAACATAAAGGACATCTCTAAGTAAAAGAGTGAAGCAATTAGCTAGCTCTAATGAAAGATCGCCAACGGCTTCAACTTCAGTTTGGACTCCATTTGCGACTTTAATGCATCTTTCTTTGCTTTGCGTAGTCCTCGTCGAACGGAATCCCTGTAAAGAATTAGCAACATGAACAGTTGCTCCTGAGTCAATCCACCAAGTGGATTTTGAATATTGCACATACAGGGATTCATTTATATAGGTAATAATATTCTCACCTTTCTTTGCCATTATCATCTTTAAGTAATCAGATGACGTTCTTCTTGTAGTGTCCTGTCTTCTGCTGATGAAGACACGATCTTTGTCTACAGACAAACTTATTCTCATTGAGGCTGATGGACGAGGCTTTTCCCTTGTTCTTTGAGAAGGAGTTCTTGTTGAAGTTCTTTTTCTTGTTATCCTTCACATAGTTGATAGAACCACCATGTGAGGATTTAATTCTTTCCTCCTCTTGCACACACATAGCTATGCACTTTTCCAAGTCCCATTTCTCGGGCTGCATATTGTAGTTGACAACAAAAGTGTCAAACTCTCTCGGCAAGGAAGCAAAAACCAAATGAATAAGGAACTCATCCTTGAGAGCCAAATCCATTGGTTTAAGCTTGGATGCCAAGTTGCTCATCCTTAGTATGTGCTCTCTTATGCCACTGCCATTACCAGAGTACCTTTCTGTCACAAGCTGCTTAATCAGCTGTGTATCATAAGTCTTTGAAGAGCCAGTGAACTGACTCTTTATTTTATCAAGGTACTCTGTGATGGTGTCACACTCTCATGATTGAGCCCACAATTGCAGGCTCAATTGTGTTCTATATCACGACCATATATTTCTTGTTGGTTGTGGTCCATTTCTTATGCTCAAGGTCATAAGACATCTATAAGGGAGCATGATCCTCTATCTTTTCTCGCCAAGCAAGATCATCCTCATTTTGATCTCTCACCGGTGCCATAGGCTCAGTGGGACGTCCTTGTAGTGAGGACCCAGTCCACCTCGGCCAAGATAAACGCTAAGTCTATCTTTTCTTCCACTCTCCATAATTATCTCCTTTGAGAGTGGGATCTCTCGATACAACTCATCAAGTTGTATCCGCTTGAAAAATAGTTCAAATAAAGTGAGAACGTAACAGCAAAATTATATGCCTTATTTCCAACGTTGGTCAAAAATACGACATACAATTACAACAATTTTATCTATACATTAAATCTACATCACCGTTGGGCAGAAATAGAAATAATGCATAAAATCATCAATTAAAAAATTATAATACTGTTATTATCAACGTTGGTCAGAAAATAACAATATCATAAATTTCTGGAAATTATATCTATTTTTTCAAAATTAAATTCTCCGTTGGTTCGAATTTAAGAATGAAAATTAATCAACATTAACTTTGCAGTGAAGCGTAATTATTCTAAAATAATTCATTATCGAAGCATTATCTGTATACATTTAATCTCTGAAAAAATTAACACGTTGGTGCAAAAATTTACAGAGATTTTGGATCAAATTTCAATCAAATTCACTCATAAAAGCTTCTGTAAAAAATTAAAATCAATTTTCTGGATTTTACTGTTCATACGGCCAAATCGGCCTGTTCAGCCCGGCTACGGCCCACGGCGGCCCGCTCAGCCGCGGCCTCGGCGGCCTGCTCACGCGGCCGAACGCGCGCCTCACTCGCCCCGTGCCGCGATCCACGGCCCAAGGCGCCCAATCCACGCAGCAGTGCGCGCGCCGTCATGCTGCCGCGCCCGCCGCAAACGGGGCTGGGCGGAATTCCTCCGCCGCTGGGCCAAAGGAGCCCGCGCGGCTTGGCGCGATCTCAGCCGTCCGTCGCCATCCGACGGTGGCGGCGTTCGCCGATCAAAACCAGCGCGGCGGATGCCCCCTAACCCTAATTCATTTCTCTCCTCTCCCTCTCTCGCCTCGCGCCGAAGCAGCGGGCGGCGGCGGCGATTCGTCCACGCCGCCGGAGAAGGAGAAGCTAGCGCCGCCGTGGGCCCTCTCGCGGCGGCGCGCTCCTCGAGGAGCGCGCCGCCGAGCGGCTCCGTGTCGGCGCCCCTTGCACGCGGTCCAGCGCGCTCGGATCTGGTCCCGCGCAGTCGGTGGCGGCCCGCACGTGGAGCGCCGGCGAGCCCACGGCTCATCCAGTCTCCCGCATGCCAACGACGACGACGGCCCGACGACGACGGCCAGGTAAGCCCAGCCGTTTCTTTTCTAGGGTTTGGGTTCGGGTTAGGGTTAGATCTAGTCCTTCCCCTCTTTTCTTTCTTTTTCTTTTCCCCATCTAGATCTACGCCTAGGTTGCTCTGATACCAATGTTAGATCGACTTTAGGATCTCGTAGGGTTTAGATCTAGCGGGGTTTCTATTCGGGTTCGTGAGAGAAACAGAGAGGGAGAGAGTTAGGGGTACCAACCGTCCGATGTAGAGGAGGAGGGGTTGGCCATCGCGGTTCGTCCGCGAAGTCTGCGCACGGGCAGCGACAGTCGGGAAGAAGGAGCGGCGTCTGGCGGCGGCGATCTCCCTGGCGGTGGGTGAACGGTGGCAGAGATGGTGGCGGTGGAACTTCCCGTTGCTGGAGCGCCCCCCTCTCAGATTGGATTAGGGTTTTGTCGGTGGGGTTTGTGGCGGCACAGTGAACCTCGTCGTACGTGCCGCCCTGGCCCCTACCTCTATTTATGTGGCATTGGCGACAGGGACCCACCAGTCAATTGGGCTGGGGGCCCACCAGCCAATTGGGCTGGGCGCCCCCGATCAGGGCGCGATCAAGGGGTTGGCATTTGGCCCAACGGCCAAATGCCTGAGATCACCCTAACACGAACGGCTGTAAATAAACACCAGAGAGTTCAAGAACAGAGATAGAAGCACACGTCGAAATTAGGACGGAGAGGCATAGGATTCAGGCACGTACGTTTCGGACGAGGTGCGCGGGGCTCTTGGGATCGCCGGCGAGGAAGTCCACGCTCACGAGCTCGTACTCGGCGCCGACCTCCTCCAGGCACACCAGCACGCGCACCACGGCGGTGGACATCGCCGTGCCGAACACCTTCACCGGCGGCATGCTTGTCCGTGCCGCAAAAGCGGAAGGCGCCCCCTGCCTATCTAGCGTACTAGTTGTTAGTCAATGGAACTATTGAGCTCAATACCAACTCTAACCAATATGGCTGTTTGGTGGTAAACGGAGCACAGTGAACGAGTGATTGTTAGGCATGGCTTGGTCCAAGATTGGACTTCCATAGGGGACCCGAGGTGCGGTCCCCAAACAAAGCAAGAACTGTTGACATATCTAGCCATTTTTTTAAAAAAAAATAGTTCTGAACATTGACTTTTGCAAATCTAACTTCTCTCTTTGATCTTGATAGGTACCTACTATAAGTAATTAGTGTTAATCACACAGTGCTAACCATGAAATATGTTGATTAATTAGTGTTAATAATAATTAATTAACACTAATTAAATTACATACCAAGGTGTTGGTGCTTGGCAACGTGCTACCTAGCTCTGGTGACTCAGCAAGACCTACTGGGTTGTTGTAGTATGGCAGATAATACGTGTCATCTACCATAGCTACCAGGTTAGGTAGAAAGCAAGATTTGTAAAAACGGATATCTGGAGACTAATTTTTTTTTAAAAAAAAATAGCTCCAGTGACAGATGTTTCAACAGTCACACACGCAACACATTGGACCGAGATCCACTTTCCCACTATACGCACTCCTATGTGCGTATATCGGAGAACTTGGAGGTATAACGCAAAACCTGGAGCACTCAAGCAGCTTGTTACAAGGCATGACCTTCTCCCATTAGAATAAAGGCTCTGTTCTTTTAAGCTATAGCTGATGACTTTTGGTTGTGTCTGATGACTTTTGTTTGTACTTTTTAAGATGATAGCGGATGTGAAGACACCAATGCGAACGACACACAGTTTTTGGCTCGAAAAGCATTTGGATGTCTGCTTCAAAAAACCGTCCTATTTATTTCTACTTTCGAAAAACTCGAAAGCCAAAAGGCCAAAAGAAGGGGTAGGGTGGCTTCGTTAAGTCCCGAAGTGTTGGTTAACCAAAAATGAAAATTACTACACAATAGATGTTGGACGTGTTCTTTTGGGCTTTTGGGATTACTTTTGACTTTAGCTTCTCTGAAAAGCCAAAACAAACAGGAGTGGCTTCTCCAAGTGATTTCTCGAAGCCACTTCTCCAAATAGCTTTCTGAGTTCGCTGTTGCGTGCGCCGTCTGTCTCAACATCTTTACTGTCGACTAGCATTTCAAAAAGTACAACAAAAAATTATCAGTCATAATAAAAAAACTATTAGCTATAGTCTAAAAGAATAGGACCGTTGTCTTCTGAATGTGGTATAGTGAAACTTTTCAAAGTTTAGCCAGTAACATAGCTAAAACTGCCGAAACTGATCATATGAAAAATACCAAGTATACTCATTCTAAAACAGTTTCGTAATACATGCTTTTGTACTTAACCATTTATTACCAACATAATATGATTGAAGGTACTCCTGTTCTTTTTTACTTAATATTTTTTTACATTTTATGGTCTTTAAATGCGATTTTAACCACTACTTTTTATAACCTTACACTGAGATATACTAATAAAATTATAATATTATGAAAGTATTTTAACGATAAATCTAATTATATACTTTACGTATAGTCAATCTAGGTAGTTTTAATTTATTGTTGATCAACTTTGATGAGACAGATTTTAGAAAGACAAGTAAAATTGTACGAAGAAGTAATCAAGCTTAAATCATGAAGACCGTGTCTGAGACATGTACTTGCAAACGAGTGTAACAATACAAGAATCATTCGTATATTTAGTACTATAGCAATTTTTTTTCAAATTTAGTCTTCAATCACCTTTTTTTTTTAAACAAATTTAGCCTCACTCTCTAAGCTCGATAGCCATAGCAGACGATACATGTTATTCGCCACGTTACCTAAGCTCAGTAGGAGAGAGCATCGCGGTAGCACCTGCTGAGCTAGGGTAGCTTAGCAGAGGACATGCCGAGCAACTAGGGCTTGATAAGAGCATCTGCTAAGCAACTAAAGCTGAGACAACCATGTTATAGTATACAATATTGATTAACTTAAGTATGATTAACACTAATTAAGCATCATATTGCATGATCAACATTAATTAAGCACGTGCTGCGCCCAGATAGCTCAGCACGTTGTCCTACAGGGCCAAATATGCAAAAGACTCACGGCACAGCGGCGAGATACTACAGCACAGCACAAGCTGGTGGGGAGCGGCGCTGCATATAACATTCCGTCTCCCACGCCGGCCCACGGCCCAGTTTGCCGCTCGGCCAGTGCGGCGGCACTGGCGTTCGGTGCGGATTCGCACGGCGCCGCGTCTGCACGTACAATTGGGCGTTAGATGCCGTGGTGACATGCAAGCACCCCACCAACGGATCAGGCCTCGTTTATCCTTGTTAATCGTGTGGGTCTGAACAATAGAGTTGTTTCTTTCTTTGTCCTTTTTTCCTTCTTTATTTTCTTCTTTTCATTTAATTGCAGCTTTTTCGCCGGATGTCATAGTACGTCTTCTTTATTCGTCATGTCAATTTTTCCACCATTTCTTATTTAAAGAATTGCACTTTGCACAGATAAATTGCTTGATGTTTCATCTTGCACCAGGTTTACTTAATAGTTTTATTTTGCACAAGGTGTTTTAAAATAACTTTCACTTAATACTAGCCAACCAACTTTGAATCTAAACTGGTGTATCTCCTGACAAGAAGGGCCCACCCGCAGATGAGTCACTCGTCTACATGAGAGAAAGGGAACAACACGAGGCAGAGGCTCAAGTGGCGCACTTCATCGGTGATGGAGAGATGGCGAGACTCGGGGGTTGGAAAAAATGGAATGCAGGAAGTGAGAGAGTTGATGCTTGTGGTGGTTTGCGGTGAGATGTGTGAGAGACAAGCTAACGATGACGGAGGGTAGTGGTGGTAGATGGGTGTTGGTGGCACAAGAAAGGTTGAAGTAGATGGCAGAATAGTGCCGCAATAGCAGCTAGGAGGATGAGGGCAAGGGCGGTGCGAACATGTCCACCATGCATGGCGGCACACTCTGTTAGTGATATGCCCTAGAGGCAACATGGAGATGTTATATATATCACATACTATGTTTATGATGCATTACTTTGTTCCTTGAAATAGACATTATCATTATTGATCAATGAGTATGTGACTTATTCATGAGACTCTTAATGCTAAAATGTTGCTATTTCTAAATGATCCCTGATCATATATCATATGAGGAACAAATATGATTCAAAGATCAGCATATGTATTGATTGATGATCATGTCTCATGGATCATGGTATGGTGATACCAAATCAATAATATGGACATGTGTTAGTGAACATATGTTGGATAGACCCGACATGAGACAACCGCAGAGATTCCATGTGTCATCGATTGGTCTCAAGTAGTGTCTATGTAGAATCCTTAGACTTGAGATCATCATGGTTCCCAACATGCGTAGTAGCCTATTTTGGGACTACTAACCACTACTCCGTAAATGGGTAGTCATAAAAGTAGTCTTCGGGTTTGCTATGAAACATGTAGTGGGATGTGAATGATCAAGATAGAATTTGCCCCTCCTTATGGGAGAGATATCTCGGCCCTCGATGTAATGGATTATGAAAGTGCATGGCCATGCCAAGGTGATTGAGGAGTCAATCACGAGTTTATAATCCATCACGGAATCGAGAGAGTGATTGAGCTATTAAGAGGATGACACAGTCTCGCCTTGAGCTTAATCTATATCGTGAGGCAAAGAGATTAGTACATGAGAACATTACGAGTTCATTGATATGATCTTTACGTATACTTTGGGGTTAATATGTCTTGCTAGAGGCCGCTATTAACGGGGTGACCGGAAAGGCATTTCCGAGTCGCGACCAAGTATACGTGAACCTCTGGTCACACACTTAACGGGTTGGAACACTAA
Source organism: Dendrocalamus sinicus (assembly GCA_036346575.1). Lineage (NCBI taxonomy): Eukaryota > Viridiplantae > Streptophyta > Magnoliopsida > Poales > Poaceae > Dendrocalamus > Dendrocalamus sinicus. Next base: position 21,691,898 of record CM070641.1, read on the forward strand.
TTCGAATGTGATTCGGATGTAGGCTCAATTCGGATAGAGATCCGGATAGACTCCTATTGGGCCTCGGTCCACGAGGCCCAAGTGAGGAGGTCTATATATATGGAGGCGAGGGGTGAGGGGCATGCTTCGTTAATCCCGAGCCAAACCTAGCCGCCACCTCCGAGCCAAACCCTAGCCGCTCGCGAGTCCGGTACACTCGCGATCGGCATTCCACCCGGACGTGTGGATACCGGTGGAGGCGCCGCTCGTTGCTGCGTTGATCGGCATCAACAACCTCGATTGGATCTACTCGTGGTGTGGTTGATCGCGTGGAGGAGACGATCTGTTGGGACGATCGGCTACTTCCACAACTACCTCGACGCGCGTGGTTGGATCGGCTTCTCCAACTCTTCTTCCGCTGCGCTGCGCGTCTAGTGGTAACGATCCATGATCCCTCCCTAGCATGATGTCCTGGTGTGCGCGGTAGAAAAATTTTGTTTTCTGCTATCGTAGCCTGCGCGCATTCCTTCACACTCCTGACGTGGGCTGGGCACCACATCATCGTCTTGTGTAGACTAATCAATGTGGATGAGTTGGGTGCAACCAAATGCGCAAAACTGGTCTAACCGGTTAGGGTTGCTACGATGGGCTGGAACTCAACTTGGACCATCACTACTACAGAAAAGGTCATCACAGACGGTTCGAAAACGTCATCACAGACAGTTTTGTGAACCGTCTGTATTTATGGGTCAGTGATAATCGAAGGTCATCACGAGCGGTTTTGGACCGTCGTGATTATCAATCGCGCACGGGTTTTAGAGTAAAACCCGTCGCGATAGTGATAATCGCGACAGTTTTGAGTTAAAACCGTCGTGATATTTATTATCACTGACGGATTTTGAGTCAAAACCGTCGTGATAGTCGATCATCACGAGCGGTTTTAGTTAAAATCGTCAGTGATAGTGATAATCACGCAGCGGTTTTAAGTAAAAACCGCTCGTGATTATCATCTATCATAGACGGTTTTACTCAAAAACCGTCGTGATATTCCTTCAACCCTAAATATATTTCCGTTTATTGGCTAGCCTCAGAAATGGTAGCCATGCCCTCGAAACAAGCGGATAATCACGGACATAAAATATATACAATTCACACATCTCATTTCATTTCAGATACATTTCACATCTCAATTCATTTCATGGACATGAAACATCCAATTGACAAGGCACTTCATTTCACAAACATAAAGCATCCATTTCGCAAATCAATTCATTGAATTGAAATAAAATATCCATTAACAAATACACAATTGTAAAAGATCTACACTGCATTTGCACTTAGAATTACAATAAAAAATCATTGTGGGCTGTGGAACTCTTCATCTGATCTTACGACTTTACTCCACAAAAACCAAATGAACTCTCCTCGAATTTTTGCAAAATCCGGCTGTTTCAATGCAGATGTAGAGATGGACGCAGCCTGTCGATAGGAATATCAACGCGCGCATATATAAAACTTGACATGTATGAAATAAATGTGGGAAGATTGACAAACCTTAGAATTGGTGATCTTGGTGGAATCGAGGAGTAGTCTCATATGGTGGCACACGTAGTATCCACACGTGTTGCCCGGCTGCTGCTGGTGGCACTGCAAAAAATAGAATGTGTTAAATCAAGTGGCATTACTACTATGTGTTGTATATGATTAATTAATATGTAGCTAGCGAATACCCGAAACTTGCGATCATGTTTCAAGGGCTTGGCCCCTGTCGTCGAGTCACGTGTTTGTTTAACGTATGTGGCGAACGACCTTCGTTATTCGAAAAAGATAGATTAGTCATTCGGAAGGAAAGAAAGAGTACAATGTACATACCTATCGAGTATTTGGGCGATAGCTGTGTACTTGGATTTGTTCTTACTTAGAGAATCAAGGTATATAGCCTTGTTCCATTTTGGTATAATTACAATTAAAATCCAATGGAATTCCTCATTGTATGGCATAAGAACAAATTCCTTATCTTGGTGAGCCAGCAGTGCTTTTGTAATATAGTCCTCGACGAAGGATGCATCCTCGATGATGGTATCAATGGCGACCAAGCGTGGGTCAAGGAAACCAATTCGTGCTTTCGATGATCTAGCTTCGGTCAGCATGAATCTATATATAACACAGAAAAGCAACAAATTGTGACATATATCGGTATTACGTGAACAGAGACTGTGATTGTACAGACTTACAGCGTCCAACATCGAACGAGTGAGGCGTCAAGAGCGTTGAGCGTGAAAAGTTCAAATATATCGTCAAAGGTCACCGCGAAGACACATTCCTGAGCTTCGTGCAAGAAATGTTCCAGCTTGAATTTGTGATGATACCGAGCGCCGTTACGCCTCGGCTTATTGGACTGTTCCATATACCAAGCGTGGAATGTTTAGCAACCAAGTCCTAGTTTTAGGAGCTCGTCCTGGAATACCATCGGCTCGCCTAGCACGAATTTGCGGGCCAATGGCATGTACGGGATATCGTCGTCATCCTTCGTCTTTGATTTGCCCTGGCCACTGCCTCGATTGTCGGTCGACTTTATGCTAGTCGACTGTAATGGTACAGACGGTGCAAGTTGCTCTGGCGAGAATAGCACCCGTGGAGATAGCACCGGTGCAGGTAGCTCTGCTTCGCACTGCCCGTGTGGAGATGGCACCAGTGCATGTTGTTGTGGTTCGCACTACACTTCTGGTCCTGCCATCGGTGAAGAAGCCTCCAGGGAGATGTCGCATTTGGGCCACTGGATGAATGTTCCAATGGCCTGTCCTAGAGTAGCGATCTCGTCGTTGGGGGGCTTCGGTAGCGGGACCACCTTAAAATTGACATACACACCATCCACATTAACTTTTGCGAAGCCTGGCGCTAAAGCTTGACCGTGCACCATGGCCCCGATACTGCATTTAATATGCCCGGCCCCAAGCAGCGTATAAGGGAATGGAGCCATATCTCACTTGGAGCCTGCACTTCGTAGGCTCCTACATAACGATACAAAATTAGCTACTCGAATAGGCCTATCAATGGAGCAAGCATTCGAGAGATAATAATTATTACCAGGATGTCGTCCACAGGAAATTTGGCCTGGGTTTGCGTCGGATTGGACGCGCAGCTACTCGGATGGTTCTGCAGGCTAGCTAGCACAGGAGCGGCAGTAGCGGCCTACTGACTTTCTGTCTGTTTCCGCACCTCATCTCTGATTACATCAGCTATCTGAGCTAATAGCTCGTCTCTAAGAGATTCCTTGATCTCTTCTCGTAGCTATGCGTCACGCTCGACTTTATTTCTCTTCCTACGCCGATACATCCCGGAGTCATCTTGAAAACCATGTTTCCAATGAACGTAAAACCCAAGTCCTCTCATACGACCCGGGTGCTCCTTGTTTCCCAGGGCCACGGAGAGCATATCATTCTCCCTTGTTCCCTGGAATGATCCCAGGGTAGATTCAAAACTCAGCTCTTCCTGCAAGAGCACAAAATGTCATCATATTAAATGCGAGTTGTGGAGTAATTACAAGCTACGTAGTTCTATCGATATCTTACCAGGCACTGGGACACTTGCTGGTCTGTAGGGTTTCGAAAGGAGACGTCCCCCGATGTCATTGTAGATTACCTTGCTCTAATCCAATTTCGAGCGCGGTCATCCGGGATATTGGAAAACGGCGGGGCGATATCCTGTGCAGCTGCCAGGTCATCCTCCTTCCTCCACTGCGGGATTTTACCCGCATACCCAGATGTGCCAAGTCTGTGGGGGTGTGTGTTTTTTGCCTGGAGGGCCTTGTGCGCCACACTTGTATTTTTGAAATCTTCGGACGTCTTCATCGCCTTGAACTCTTCCCATTGTGGTTCCGGGAATGGGTATTTATGAACAGGCGTTTCGTCCGTCTCCACGTATTTCTTGACAAGCGTGCTCTTAAAGTTCTTCCATGCTTTGCACGCCGCTTGGTACGTTTGTCGCGTTGCACGCGTGTAGGTGTTCTTCGGGAACTCGAACGATGCCAAAATTTGGTCCACGACTCACGTTTCGAGTGTCGTGCACGTTCTTCCATGAATTGTATGTGATCTCAATTGTTCTCATGCAACTATTCCGACCATGGTTGGAATGCGTTTACCGCTTTTTGAGGAAGGATAGGGACCCCAGATGCGTTTACCGCGTGATGGTCTGTCGGCCCTCATGCTTCTTCGATAGCCCACTTCCTTGGCGTCTTGATGTTGGAGCGGACGCCTCCGGCGATGATGTTGAAGAATGCGCGGGTGACATGTTGCTCATTTTGTGGGTCTATTAAGATAAGATGAGAAAGTGATCATATTGAATTGGAAGAGAGGAGAGGAGTAGAGGGGGTGATGTGCCTATCTTAGCACCTACTTTAGTTTCTAATACTATAAACCAAATAGCAAAGTCCCTAAACTAGTGTATCCGGTTCATTGAACGGGAACACTAGAGTATGTCACTTACTTCATTTGCTGTTTTTTTGGCTAGATACATGGAGCATTTGGGTGGAAAGATGAACTGTTTCGTCATGCGCCTGACGAAACAGTTCATCTTTCCACCCAAATGGTCCATGTATCTTTTGCAACAATCGCAAGATTTCTTTATCTGGGAACCTCATCCACAACATTCTCCACTCCGACAATCCTTCTTTTTCCCGCAAAATTCAAGGCAATTTTATTACAAAAGTGGAAAAAAAGACATACTCAATCATCGCTACTGGCGTACGTGATCCAGAGACCAGAGATGAAGAAAAGGAGTGGGAAGAAGCAGATGGATAGTCGCTCACCGAAGAAGTCGGCTGCTCACGAAGAATCTGGGAATGTCTTTTTTTTTCCACTTTTGTAATAAAATTGCCTTGCATTTAAGAAGGAAAAAGATGGATTGTGGGAGTGGACATCACATCTCGGCATATACTATTACTACAAGGTCTCTAAACAAAGTTCTATGAAGCAAATGACACAAACTAGTGTATCCGGTTCATTGAACGGGAACACTCGAGTGTGCCACTTACTTCATGCCCCTTGAAGGTCTATGTGGCATATACACCAGAGTGGTTCTTGATTGGTTAATTTGTGCTCTCAAATTTTAGGGTTGCACAAGATTAATCTTGGCCGTCCCGCTACTAAATGAGGAAGCAAGAAAAGTGAAACATGATAAGATGAGGAAGCAAGAAAAGTGAAACATGATGCTCAATGTTAGGAAGAGAGGAGAGGAGTAGAGGAAGGGGAGAAGGGAGGGGTGATGTGGACAGAGAGAGGGGTTATGTGCCTATACTATATACTATATACTAACACAACAAGCAATGTAATATGTACCAATGTAAACTAAGCAAGCTGCAGTAAACAATGTACTAATGTAGTATGTACCAAATAGCAAATTAAACTAAGCTACTGGAGTAAACAATGTACCAATGTAATATGTACCAAATAGCAAACTAATTAAGCAAGCTGCAGATAAACAATGTACCAATGTAGTATGTACCAAATAGCAAATTAAACTAAGCTACTGCAGTAAACAATGTACCAATGTAATATGTACCAAATAGCAAACTAATTAAGCTACTGCAGTAAACAATGTACCAATGTAGTATGTACCAAATAGCAAACTAATTAAGCTACTGCAGTAAACAATGTACCAAATAGCAAACTAATTAAGCTACTGCAGTAAACAATGTACCAATGTAATATGTACCAAATAGCAAACTGATTAAGCTACTGCAGTAAACAATGCTCACAATGCTCAAAACCATAGTCCATCACAGAAACTGCTCACAATACTCAAAACCCTAGTCCATCACAGAAAGTGCTCACAATGCAGACGGTAATCGAGGGGAGGTGGCCGGCGAGGGGCTCGGGGGAGGCGGCCGGCGACGGGCTCGACGAGGGGCTCGGGGGAGCCGACCGGCGACGGGCTCGACGAGGGGCTCGGGGGAGGCGACCGGCGACGGGCTCGACGAGGGGCTCGGGGGAGCCGACCGGTGACGGGGTCGGGGGAGGCGGCCGGCGAGGGTTCGGGGAGGCGGAGGCGACGACGGGCTCGGGATTTAATTAGATCTAGATCGAATAACTGCGCAGCACACAGGGAAAACCCTAGCCAGAGGGTATGTATAGGGAGGTTATCACAGACGGTTCTAAACTTAGAACCGTCTGTGATAAATATCACAGACGGTTCTAAGTTTATAACTGTTTGTGATAGTTATACTATCACAGACGGTTTTAAACTTAGAACCGTCTGTGATATTAATATCACAGACGGTTCTAAGTTCGAACCGTCTATGATAACCTTTGCATTGTAGTTATTAAGACAACACCAATAACCACACTGCATTCATATCCACCACCAAACAATTGCATTCATATACAACACCAACCAGCTGCATTCATATCAACCATCACATGTACATCACACATATACATCACATATACATAAATGCCAATACACATATACATTTTCACATATACATCTCAAAATTGACTACATCACACGTTTTCACATATACATCTCAAAATTGTCACACATTTTCACATATACATTCTTATTGTACTTGCTTAATTATTTCCTTTAAAAATTAGCCCTTCATCATGATCAATGCGTACGTAACTAGTTTCATCACGTTGTTCATCGTCGACCCTTATGCCATTTCCAAAAGGAGGTAACTCGTCAAATTGATTGTATTCCTCCTCGTCCACTACATTCTCCACTCCAACAATTCTCCTTTTTCCATGAAGAACTACATGTCGTTTCTTATTTGCCGGGTCAGTTACATAGAAAACTTGAACAACTTGATTGGCGAGTACGAATGGTTCGTCTTTGTACCCGACACGTGATTTAGAAGGTTCTAAGTTTATAACTGTCTGTGATAGTTATACTATCACAGACGGTTTTAAACTTAGAACCGTCTGTGATAACCCTTTGCGACTGTAGTTATTAAGACAACACCAATAACCACAGCTGCATTCATATCCACCACCAACCAGCTGCATTCATATACAACACCAACCAGCTGCATTCATATCAACCATCACATGTACATCACATATATACATCACATATACATAAATGCCAATACACATATACATTTTCACATATACATCTCAAAATTGACTACATCACATATTTTCACATATACATCTCAAAATTGTCACACATTTTCACATATACATCTCAAAATTGTCACACATTTTCACATATACATTCTTATTGTACTTGCTTAATTATTTCCTTTAAAAATTAGCCCTTCATCATGATCAATGCGTACGTAACTAGTTTCGTCATGTTGTTCAATGTCGACCCTTATGCCATTTCCAAAAGGAGGTAACTCGTCAAATTGATTGTATTCCTCCTCGTCCACTATATTCTCCACTCCGACAATTCTCCTTTTTCCATGAAGAACTACATGTTGTTTCTTATTTGCCGGGTCGGTTACATAGAAAACTTGAACAACTTGATTGGCGAGTACGAATGGTTCGTCTTTATACACGGACAAAGAACCTTCTTGGCTTTATACGTGATTTTAGGCAACTCATTTCCCTCCGGAAGCATGTCCGCTAAAAGACCTAGCAGCGCCGTGAAACTCTTGTCGGACCAACCGTTGCTTGCCTTCAATTTCAACAGTTCAAGCACGGCCGACAACCTCGTGTACTTGCAGCCCGTGTACAAAGGTTTCTCTGAGTCCTCCATCAAGCCACGGAATTTAACATATTCTCTCTCATCATAGTTCTCTTCTACATCGCGAAGCATCTGATCCAGATTATCATCATGCAACCTATCCGAATCCGAGCCACAATCGACATCACCGCGGCATGTCATTCACTTCACCGCGATGTCATCCGGGGCATATCATTCACTTCACCGCGATGTCATCCGCGCATATGATCATTCACTTCGCCATGATCGGTCCAACACGTATAATCCTTTTTGAAACCTCTCCGAATCAAGTGCACTTCAATTTGCCTCGGTTCTTAAACATCTTCAAATTCGCATGATCGGTGCATGTACAGCACATATATTCCACCCCTTATTCAACATATCCTCCTCGCGGCTCTTATAAAAGCGTAAACGCCATTAATGTATTCTTCACTCACACGGCTCGCGGCATACATCCGGCTTCGGTCCTACGTTACGTACATATATAACAACTTAGTATTAAAATCTAGATTAACTAATTATAACTACATATACACTGCCACATTTATTATATTGAGACTTAATTTGCTAGCTCAATTCATATTGCAAACACAACAACTATTATATAACTAATAGCTTTTGCAAATTAACCGTCTTCAATAACCACTCATGGATTACTTAGACCTAAATTGTAATGCAATTAAAGAAAAATAAATTTCATTACTAACCATATCTACAGCAACCAGAAAGTCTGAATCTTAATTCAAAGCTCAATCTCGCCTCTTCCCACCAAATTAATCGGCTCGAAATCGCCTAGCTTCCTCCCGAGTGAAAAAGTGCGCAGCAGTGGCTAGATCTGGATCGAAATGAAGACAGATGCGGTCTGAGCAGCGCAATAAATGTCTTAGTCATTATCACAGACGATTTTTAGTTAAAAACCGTCTGTGATAACCAGCTTATCATAGACGGTTTTTTATTAAAACCGTCTATGATAAATATTATCACAGACGGTTTTTTATAAAAAAACCGTCTGTGATAAGCTTCATACCAGAACGCTTTGCGCGTGTTTCCATTGCCATAACGCTTCGTGTTTCGATCGTCTAATTAACGTCTCTCGATCGTTATACGAAGCGTCTATATCATTAATGCTTCGCGCGTGTTTCCATTGCCAGAACGCTTCGTGTTTCGATTGCCAGAACGCTTCGTGTTTCGATCGTCTAATTAACGTCCCTCGATCGTTATACGAAGCGCGTCTATATCATTAATGTTTGGGTATACGATGCTAAAGGTTAAATATGCGCGCCTAATCCAGGTCTCTTCTACGTACGTACAATATGAATTCTACTATTCTTGTGATCATCTCCTTCCTCTCATCTGTTCATCACGAATTGTTCGGCCGGAACCTTACACAGGCGGCCAGCAATTTGCATCTGGAGCAGCTTCTCCGCACACGCCCTGCTCTCCTTCCCCGACTTTCTTGCATCCGTCAGCTCGACCTCATCATCCGCCGTCGACGGAGGCGTCTCGCTACCGCTCAAGAAAGGGAAACATCCCTCACCCTGGTTCTTCTCCACAATGTGCGCAAAGCGGAAGAAGCTCTACACGCATTGGAGAGACTGATGGATAGCCTTGCCGATCAAGCAAATACGGCAGATTCTGAGGAATCTTTTCATGCTATCATCTACGACATTATGGATGCTGCTGATCATTTGCCCAGGCTGGAGGAGGAAGTGCTGAGGACAAGGGCAATCTTAACGGCGTTCGAGAATTTAGCGGCTGATTCTCCAAGTCCCCAAGTCGAAGAAGAAGCTTACGAAGCCCAAAAGAATACAATCTGGGAAACTCTTTACCTGTGCGACTTTTGTAATAAATTTGCCTCTAATTGAAATTAATAAATTTACCTTTAATTTGTGATCTCTTGTCTCAGTAGTTCTGTAGTTAAGTTATTAGAAGCAATGTGTACTTATATATTAACCTCTGATCTAGAATATGACAGACAAAGGGACATCACAGCCGGTTCTTGTGAAAAACCGTCTGTGAACATTCCCAGACGGTTCTTAACAACAACCGGCTGTGATAGTCGACACAACACAGACGGTTTTTAATAAAAAAACCGTCTGTGATAATCCAGATTATCACGACGGTTTTAATAAAAACCGCTCGTGATATTCCGATATCACGCAGACGGTTCAGCGGTAAGAACCATTTGTGATACTCCTTTTTCCTGCCACAAATACCACAGACGGCCTTCAAATTAAAACCGTCTGTGATTTACCGTCTACTATTAGCCTTTCTGTAGTAGTGTATTCTGGTGCAAAGCGAAACTTTTAAGTAAATCTGATGTAAAGTGAAACAAGAAATAATTACATGTTTCAAAATACAATTTACTCTTTTATTTTGTCAACTAATCGTGTTGATTGGTTCCACTAATAGTTTTCAATTGTTTTACAAATAGGCTTGAATTGTTCTACGAGCATGTTCCACTTTTTTAATTTCTTGTGAACATCATCGATGAACTGTTAAGACATTGAAATCAAATATGTGGAACTTTGCCCATTCCTCCTTAGAACTTACTGCGTGGAACCTCGGTACTGAATTGTCAAAACATCAAAATCAAATATGTGGAAGGTTTTATTTTACCTACTGGAACATCTAACACCCCACCCGATTCATTCCGCCTACCTAATTCAAAAGATACGCATATGAACATTGTCCATAAAATACTGAAACATTTAGGAAATAATATATAGAATATTTTGTGTTTTAGCATTGGAACATCGATCATGAACTGCTGAATCACTCGAACATAACATGTGGAACATTTAGTTTTGACCTATTGGAACATCTGACTGCCAGCCTTGAAGAAATGTTTCCACTACCCACAAATTAAGAAAAAAAAAGGGTAAACCTGTTTTTTCATTTTTTTTTGGCTCATTGTGTTTGTAGAAAACATGCTACAAGTATGAAATCAAGCAAAAATGGACAGCAAGTCATTAATGCAACTCAAGAAATTTAATGGTAACTCCCTTCATGGGAAAAAAGGAAAGAAGGAAGAAGCCAGGAAAAAGAAAATCATGCCTCGCACTGCACCGTGGCTTAGCTCCACACCCCATTGTGCTGTGCTGCTTCGTGGGCCTCCTATTTCCCGTAAGAGAAGCCTAGGTACGCGGCATGAGGTTAGCTGCCCCGCATGCGGCGTATAGCCCTCTTCTTTTTGTTTTGTTTTTTTATTTTTGGCTTTGATTTATTCAAAAACCAAAACAAATGAAACGGCTTCTCAAAGTCGATTCTTTAAATGGTTTTTCAGTCTTAAAACCGTGTATGCTGTCTGTGTAGATGTTTCTATTGTTCGTCACTGTCTCAAAAAATATAACAAAAAACTATTAACTACAGCTAAAAATCAATAGCGGTAGGCCCCCCTCACACACACACAACAAAAATCCTGTTTATCAGCGGTAGGGGTGGAAAACGGTAACGAATAGTTCGTTTTATCCGATATTAGTATCTGAGAAAACTCGAATGTGGTAAGCAAAATCCGTATTCGAAAATGTTCGTATTCGAGAATATTCGTATCTGTATTTGAGAATATTTGTATTCACATTCATATTCGAGAATATTCATATCCGTATTCGTATTCGAGACTATTCGATTCGTATTCGATCTGTTTTCTAGAACCCATGAAAAATCCGCATTTAATTTTCTCGATTCAAAATTTGAATTTAGACAGTTTAAAACTGGTAACCGGTCAAAAACGGTGAAAAATCAGCAAAACAGTTAGGAATCCGTTTTATCCGATATTTATATATGAGAAAATCCGTATTTGAAAATATCCATATTCGTATTCGAGAATATTTGTATCCGTATTTGAGAATATTCGAATTCATATTTATATTTATTTTAAAAATATAGATTCGTATTCGTATTTGAGACTATTCAATCGTATACGATCTGTTTCCACCTCTACTCAGCGGGAGTCAGGGACGCCCGTTTCATTCAGACGTGTACGGGCCTAAGACCAAGCTCGGCCGACAGGTTGGTTGAAACAACCAGGACAAGGGCAGACCACTGGGCTTTATTCATGTTTTGGATCAAGCAGCAGCCCAGCTCCATTGTGAACACGCTTGGATCATGTTAACAGCTAGACATGTGGTCCTCTCAACAAACAAAAAAAGCAGCAGCAGCTAGACATGTGGATGCCAAATTGCAGAACATGGACATGATGCTGCGGTTAGTGAAACTACAAAGGCCTCTGAATATCTGAGAAAGCATACGGATGAACGTAACAAAATTCAGACGACATTTCCGTCAGATATCGACATAACAGAGAGCAAAGATTCGACACCCTTCAACCGAATCAACGTGGATTTTCCTAGCTACACACCTCGTTCGTATGTAAGGTGTTACCTGGAAGCTGACCTGGACCAAAACAAGATTACATGATCACATTCACAATTATAAGAAAGGGAGTTCTATGAGAGATTGAATCGCTCCTACATGTTGGAAGGTAATGCAATTGCAAGGTGATCATCCGTATGAGTGAAAATTAGTTAGGCTCACTAGGGAAAATGTTAGCCCTGAGCTTTTCTGCATGTCAAATCCTCCGCACGTCCTAGTTACTCGTATCAGTAGATGGCGCTGATGAATCTGCTTCTTCTGTCGTCATCATCCTCAAGAACCTTCAAATGACAAGCAATAATATATAGTCGGTCAATAATTCGTTAAACGTTGTGCAATAACTTTCTAGGAACAACTCATCGGTTGAAAATAGAAAGAAGTGTCAAAATTAAGGCTAGGGGAAAGTATGAAGAAACAGAACAGAAAACAATGCTTGATGCCAAACACATTCAAATCTGATGAAGCATTAGCACATATCATCTACTAGTCATTAATTTTGTTTTGGCGGTGGTAAGAATCAACACTGACAAAGTTAATCGAGTGGAGTACTTATCCTTGAACAGAACTGGGATCTTAGTTGCAATCTATTCACCTGTTACTGCTAACATCAATGGACACTAGACATTATTATTAATCAAAACACACATGCATGAAGTTTCTATATAAATTTATTAAATGGTTATGCAGCATAACTTGTGCATGTGTTGATTGAGACCATTTTAGAGCTGAAAGTAATGCTCTAACGATCAAATTATGCTCCATAACAATCTGACATGTCAACAAGTCTTTCTGTTGAACAACACATGCAGAGAGATCCTGATAGGGTCAGGCATAAACATTCTGAACATGTCGAAGATGATCGATCTTCTTATGGTACATAAATTCACATAAACTAAGAAATGATTGAACAGTGCACACAAATAAGCTGAAAAGGCTATCAGGAGCTATACGTGTATACTACTACTGTAAAGTAAACAAACAGAGGTGTAATTCTGAACACAAGGAACAATTGGTGACAACTGTTCAAACTGAAATGTGCATATGGACAACGACAAATTAACAATGCCATCAGTTGTCCATATTTGACTTATTGGGACGTCATGAAACATCACCGTAGACTAAAGTTATTATAAATCTACAGTATTGAAGAGATCACGAAGCATTACGAGTTTACGACTAGACAAGAACGTACAGAGGAACAAGCAAGAAGTACTTCACATTGGTTGCATTAACACATTATAATAGCTAGCACACGTATATACTGCTGTTATATGTAGTGTGCTACAGGTACATTGCATTTACATGAGCTACTCTTTCAGTGAGCAAAATGCACGCCTTCAAGTAAAAAAAGCAAACGACATATACACAAATTCAGCATTACTACGTCTATAAGGGATATATCGAACAAAAGGATTGTTCTATATCATCATTACCCCTTGGGTATCTGTTGAAGGAGTGCTCTAGCATAAAAATGTGTTAACTACAAACATACTAACAAAGACAGATTGTCGATGATGATCTTTTAGCACGGCATTTCTCTATCAAGATTAACAATGGCAATCAGGATATGGATTACCTGTCAATAGGTAAAAATTGTGCCAACGAGGAAGATAAATGCAGAGGCATATATACACCTGACTATATATGCAAACTACAACTGAAAATTTACCATCATGCATGAAAGTCGTCGCTATTGTGAATATAAGCATATATATGACCCTATAGCAAGCCTGTGCAAAGATGGCCCAGATGCAAGCCTGTGCTAAGATGGCCCAGATGAATTCCCAATTACATGGAGTAATTGTTATGTTTGGGGCTTTGAGGCTTGGTTCATCATACTACGCACTACACACCCAAATTATCCTTAACCAATTTAGCATGTCAAGCATTGGCAGATGAACTCCTTAATTAATCAACGCTCAAACTGTGCTAGACTACAGCAAATAAGATAGTGCACACGGCCGGACAGCGACACCATCACACCATTAATCATTACTAATCCACAGCGATACAAGAACTCAAGATATCAGCATGCATATGCAAGAACAAGAAGATAGGCATCATAATAGCATACCATCCGACGATGAAGCAGCAGCGTCTCGGGAGAGCGACGGCGGCAGCTCCCAGGCGTGGACGAAGCGGGAGGAAAGGTTCTCCGCCGGCGGGTAGACCACTTGGCAGACGTCCCACTCGAGGACGCTCCTGGCGGGCACGTCCACCGCGAAGATCCACGCGTCCAGGAAGAAGTAGACCACGCGGGGGTTCCCGGGGTGCACGGCGGCGAGCACGGGCGCCCTCTGCGGCATCCCGGTGGCTGCGTAGCTCTCGTCGGCCCAGATCTCGGAGAAGGGCGCCTGGTACTCGCACTTCCATGCCGCCGCCTCGCCCACCAGCGTCCACATGGTGACCATCTGCGTCTCCGGGAGGAGGCCGTGCACCTGCACGTACCGCAGCTTGCCGGCGCTGACCCTGACGCAGCGGTGCTGGTCGAGGCCCGTCCGAGCAACGGCCATCACGCAGCCCCGCGGGAGTGGGATATACCGCAGGTAGGGCGAGTCGGTGAAGGGGTCGCAGGTGAGGAGTCCGTAGGAGAGGTCGACCCACCAGAGCCTCCCCTCGTGCGCGATCACGCCGTCGCGGCCCCACGGCGGGTGGTCGAGGCAGTAGCCGAGCACCTCCTTCTCGTCCCATCGGCTGGTCTGCGTCGAGTAGCACAGCAGCGTGGCGTGGTGGGTGCCAGCTATGGGCTGGAGCTCGGCGACCACGTAGTGGCCGCTGGCTCTCGGGTCGGCGATGAGGCCGACGTTGCCGAGGTAGAGGACGGGATTGCCGTCGGGGTCCGGGACGCGGGACGCGGTGCCGGTGTGCGCGTCGCAGAGGAAGTACGCCGGGGCGAACTCGCGCTGGACGAGCTGGATGTGGTCGTGGCGGTCGACGACGGCGGGCTCGTCGGTGGTCCCCCGAGTGGCGTAGAGGAGGAATCGGTCGGCTGTGGGGGCAACGGCGACGACGTAGGGGTAGTTGTCGAGGGTGGCGTGGTCGGGGGCGACGCGGCGGGTCACGGAGACGATGGAGACGCGCGGGGGCTCGGCGAATCCCACAAAGACGTCGGTACCCGGCAGAAAGTTCTCCTCCGTCCTGTTCACTAGCGGGACGCTCCCCAGGATCACCCACGGCCGCTGCGGCGTCGCCGCTGTCTCCATGGCCGGAGCGCGGGGGGTTAGGGTTTTAGTTAGTTGGGCGTGGTGAATGGATTGGCTGGCTTGAATGGCGATATGGCAAGTTTGTTACGGTTATACCGTACGGTATCGTTGGATTGTTTCGTGGCGACCTGGCGGTGGGGTCCACGCGAGGGCCAGAGGAGTTGGGCCATGGGAGAGGTGGAGGCTGTTACATCGTGGGATCCAGTGCAGTCTACCACTGTGCGCGGAGGGGTGACACCATACAGGAATTGTGAACCGTCTTCCCTCTTCTTGCGATTGCGCACTGACGCCTCCCCAGAGGACGGTTTCGCATGCACTTACGGCCTAAACCCTGAGCCGCCCCAAATCATGATTGACGCCGACCAATTCGGGTTGGGCGCTATGTATGAGAGTACCACGGCTGTTGGCCGCCCCAGCACCTCACCAGCATGCGGCCGGTGACAAGGAAGAACAGGAAGCAGCGCTAAAATTTGGATGCCGATATTTTTATCCGTCTTACAACGCCCGGTCATATATACCAATGGTAAAGATACACAACAAGCCAAGGATGTACAGAACGTTTAAAACATAGTTGTTAATACCGTTCCGAAGGTTATACTGGTTGCTTTTTGAAATAATACGTTCTGATACCGGTCTATACTAGTGTATCATTATCGGATTTAATATAATAATACGAGTTTATATATTTATAAGTATATATTTGCTTAATTATATACACACCAAATATCATTTGTAATATTATTCTAAATATATAGTAATACTATCAAATATAACACATAGTTCAATAAATGGTATTATCAATTTCACCGGTACCGATCGGTATTAAAGCTGGTATGATCGGTATTTACCGGTATCGAAAATATGGTTTCGCATGCACTCACCTAAACCCTAGCCGTCCCAAATCATGGTTGACGCCGACCAATTCGGATTGGGCGCTACATATGAGAGTACCACAGCTGTTGGCTGCCCCAGTACCTCACCAGCATGCAAGAGGTGACAAGGAAGAAAACCACAACCCTACCCCCAAACTGAAAGTCTCTATAGTCGAAAGTTTTTGGATTCTTGCAGCGGAAATTTTGTGATTTTTTTCAACTGAAAGCCCAAATTTAGGCAGCAACGAGTTGAACAAGGCGTCAAGCTCAATGGTGCTAGCAGTGACGGACCCAGGATTTTACCAAAGGTATGCCACACCAAAATTTTCATATGCAATTCGGTAAACCATTTGCCAATTCGGTAAATAATTGTAAAATTTGGACTGTAATTCGGTATACAGGCACTAAATAATATGATATGTCTTAAATTCAAGGATTAAGTTGGAAACTTGCACAAATTACAATATAAATAGTTCAAACACCATACTAATAGTCTCAAATATACATAAAAGGGACTTACAATACTACTTGTCTAACTTTTTTGTCCTACGCTTTCTAAAGGACATGAAAGTCTTGATTATATCATCTTCATCCACTTCAAAAAAAATATCCCGCTCAATGAATGTGACTAGACAATCATCCAAAAGACTATCACCCATCTTATTTCTTAACTTTTTTTCCATTAAAACCATTGCAAAAAATACCCTTTCAACACTTGCTGTTGCCACTGGTAGAAGCAAAACCAATTTGAGAAGCATGTAAACCATATCATACACTTTATGCATCTTTGTTTCAACAA
Organism: Dendrocalamus sinicus; assembly: GCA_036346575.1. Classification (NCBI taxonomy): domain Eukaryota; kingdom Viridiplantae; phylum Streptophyta; class Magnoliopsida; order Poales; family Poaceae; genus Dendrocalamus; species Dendrocalamus sinicus. The sequence goes on from CM070641.1 coordinate 21,708,793, forward strand.
GCTTAACTAAGAGATCAACAAGATTGTCTAGATCTTTGAAGTTATCAGCTTGTCTCATGTCATCAATATAATTACCAAGTTGCAATTCAAGTTTTAGCAAATAATTGCTCGAGAACTCTTTAGGGTAGAACTCAGCTAGTCAACGTACCTTCTGTGCATCGAAAGAAGCAAATGAGTTGGAAGGATTGAAGGCCGACATACAAGAGAGCAACTCCATATTAACCTTATCAAACTGATTATCAAGCTCTTGGCTAATTTGATTAATGACACCAATATATACTTCTCTTCTAAAGTGATCATTATTTGTTTGGTTTCGAGCACAAGTGTACCTTGCTGATTTCCCATAAGGCACATAATCACGTCTATAGCAGGAACTTCAACACCATATTTATCACAAAACGAAGTGGCCCTCTCAAGGAACTTATCTCAAGCATCAAACCTCAATTGTTGTATTCTGTTCTTTGCCACATTAACAAGTGAGATTGCATTAAGAATAATGGCAAGGTGGCTCTGTCAAATGTATTATTTTTTTATGGTAATTGGTAGGTAACCTCCAAGTGTAGTATGTAATCTTGTCTGGCAGAAGTACGATTGATTGTTAAGCTAGCAGTACTAAACTAGTAATCAGCAGTACATATCAGTGAGTGGTGAGTGCAGCGAACATCCAAGTAAGAGATGATGCATAGAAACTGCCAATATTGCCAACAGTTGTTTCATACAACCAGCATGGTACCCAGGTTTTCTGACTATGGCTAGAATTTGATTCTCACTATGTACTGGGTGAGCCATTTGTTTGTTCGGCTGGGCACTCGGCATACCCTGTAGGTCCATCCCTGGGTGCTAGAGCGGGTGGCGGGAGTAAGAGGAGATGCACCATGGAGAGACGGTCGTCACTGCCAAATGGAGGCAATGGGTGTTGGCCAAATAGGTAACTCTCCTCCTACAAGTTTTATGCCTTTTTCTCTTTACGTTTCTCTCTCCCTCAGTGCAAACGTTTGTTTTGAGCATTAGCGTGTTTGTTTAGCTAACTGTTTGTAAATTTTACAGTACATGACCTCAAAGGAAGCACCCCCACCTTTTTCTTTCTTGAGCGGGGAAGCAGACTTGCTATTTGCTGCTCACTTTGGCGTGCATATATCGTTGGTGCTACAATGTGAGATAATTGGTTATGATCTAGCGATAGTGAGCTAACTCTAAAAACCTATGCTCAGTTCGGATGGAAGACTGCAACTCGTCGACACAGAACAGGAAAACCCCTTTTTTTTAGCGGAAAGAAGCTGCTAGTAATCCCGGTCAGCTGTCAACCATACAGCGGAGCGCGGTCGCCGGACGAGCGGGTTGAGTGGGCATTATTGTTAGAAATTGAAACACCCCAAATTTTGGGCATGTTTAAATTTTTTTTTTGGAAATTCAAATGGAAAATGGAAAACTTGCCCAATTTGGAAAGAAAATGGAAAATACGCTTTCCCTTTTTCCCCTTCCCGCCTTCGCTCCCGGCCGGCGCCATCTACGCGCGCGCCGCTCCGCTCTCCTTCCCGAAGCCGCCGACGTCCCACGTCGCTGTTTTCCCGCCAGCGCAACAGGGGAGGCTGCCCTCCAGCTCAAGCCCGCGAGGACGCCGACCCCACGCGCCAGAGACGCCGCCCCGCCCTTCTCCCTGTGCGGAGGACGCCCGGGCAGCCCGCTGTCCTCGCCGGCGCCAGCGCAAGCAGTCCAGTCGCTTCTCTCCCTCTGAGGACGAATAAGCACTCGAGTGCTGCAGACTCACCTCGCCACCTCGCCCTCCTTCGCGCGGCGCAGCCCCAGCTCACCCCTCCTCCCCCGTTCCTCGCGGGAGAACGGGCGCCGAACCGCCTCGCAGCTGCGCCACCTGTACACGCCGTATAAAGGCCTAATTCCACTGTAGATCGCCTCCAGGTAGCCCCCTTCCTCTCCCCACTCCACCGATTGCGCCCTCGTCGCCTCCACCGCCGGCAAGCCGCGCCCCTGAGCCCGGTAAGCCCTAACCGCAATCGGGAGAATTAGCTAATAAAAATCCAATTCTTCCCTCTGGCACGTGCACCTCTACTCCCTGAACACTGTGACGCGATCACCAGAGCGAGAGCGGGAGTCTAGCGGCAAGACCACGGCTCGCCGCCGACCCAAGGCCGCCACCGTGGCTGAGCCACTCCATCCTTCCCGAGCTGCACCGCCACCGCCAATGAGTCACTGGGGTCCCGTAGATGGTTAAACAGCAGGCATTTGGATTGCAGCGCCGCCGGAGCTCCCCAACGCCGCCGCACACACCGTCGCCTTCCCCACGGCCCGCGACCATCCCCGTACACCCAAACTCCTCCAGCTACCCACAAATGGAACCAGCACCCGTGAGCGCACCTTTTGGCTATGGCCGTCCCCCGGGAGCGTCATCGCCTCCGCCTCCCCGCAACGGAGCCTGCGCTCCGTTTTCCCGCCGAGTCGGAGACGCGAGGAAGACGACGACGCACGGCCGTCGATCGAGTTCCATCTGACCGTCGGCCTCCGTTCAAATCCTGGCCGTCCGCTTCGCCCCTTCGCTCCATCCGAGCATCCGAACGCGTCGCCCCGCCCCATCGGCGCCGTCGACACCGCCCACGCGTCGCCGATCCGCAGGAGCACCCGCGCCCGCGCTGGCTCGCCGCGCTGCAGCGCGTGTGAGCTTCGACTGCTTGTGCCGGCGAAGCCGGCCAACGGCCGGCCGAGCCGCGGGAAGCCGCCGCCGCCAAGATTGCACGCGGCTGGGCCAAGATCATTCACCGGGCCAAGCCCGTTACTGTTCAAAATCCCGAAAAATCCAGAAAATGCCCCAAAAATCATAGAAAATTCTAGAAAATTCCCAAAAATACAAAAATACACCATCTTGACCAGAAAATTTCACTGAGTTCAAATCTGGTCTCTATTCCTCCAAATTCAAAATTGTTAAATTTGAATTTTTCTCTTTTGCTAAATCCAAATATCCCAAATACAAATTTAAATCGATTTAAGAATACCGTTCCTAGAAAAATGTCTATCCACACGCTTAGGGATTATTGGGCTGAGATATTATTCTAGTTGGTTCTTTTTGAATTGGTTGCTTTGATTTGAACTCAATTGGAATTAAAACTTATGTTATGATTTTATGTGTTTACGCTAGCATCCGACGTAGCTGAAGCCTCGTTAGAGCCGAGCCGATCGCTCGGATCTACGACATAGTAGAGATTCCGGACCAGCAAGGCAAGTCACATGTTTTGAGCATATTGAGTCCCATTGAATTACATTATTTATTTAATGTATTTTCATTATGGATAGTTGCGAACTAATAATTGTGTAAAACAAAGAATTAGAATGGCATGCTATCTAGATAATCCTACCATCGATAAATAGCCTGTTTACCTTGATGGCCATATTCACCTTGACAACCTTAGTAAGAAATAAAATAAGGTATTAAAGTAACCATGATCGCCTCATTAAACAGTTTTGTACTACTAAGGTGTTGGCGCAGTGGTAGGATTTCAAAGCGATACTAAGGTAAAGATGTCTTTGTGGGAAATCACGTGGTGATCTACGCCACGACTTTACCTTAGGAGATTGAGATCGGGAAGGATGTCTTGTGGGAAATCACGCGGTGATCTACGCCACGACCTTACCCGAGTGAGAGGTGGTAAGGATGGGGTGGTGCCGGTGGGCACGAGAGGGGATGTGGTTGGATGCCTCGGTGAAAAATGTAAGGGCGAGAACCTTGTGCCAAGTAAAAGACATAGTCAACGCTCGAGGCCACAGGAGTTGACTTGTCAACACCGGTCTAGTGCTCGCTCCATTCAATTGAAACTCTACAGGTGTGATGACAGTAGACGGGGAGTTAGGTATCTGCGGGTACCTAACAACGGTAGTATTCACTCACAAACGGCTAGAGAAGAGTATATGTGCAATTGTAGCCGTGGTCGAGTGATGCTATCGGGTAGAGTCTATATAAAGAAGGGAGCGATGAACCGACTCGGCTTTCTTAACTCGTCGCGGGAGTTAAGGGATCGTGTGGGTAAAGTTGAGCAACTCTGCGAGTGTAACAAATGGTATTCGAATACGCCGTGCTTCCGGTTAATGAAGTTGTGTTAATTGGGTGATTCCAATAACGAGGCATAAGTAGGATTGGAGATGATTTAATGTGATAATTGATGAACCGATTCGTTAATCAAAACCCCGATCTTAAGGAGCAAACGTCTTCAAGTTTTGCTTGCTTACAAATAAAAGCGCATCCACCCATCGTAATATAACCAATATACTCCCATCCTTGAAATACCATGCATATAGTAAACTGTGGTTTACCCCGTGACTTGGCCGGGTACGAGTGGTACTCATGATTTGCTAAACATAATCAACGTAAGGCCAATACCGGCAAGATGACGTGGTGGAAGAAGACGCTCTCAAGAACCGGTCTACCTTGAAGAAGATTGGGCTTAGGATTTAGCCACGCCAGTCGTTGATCCTTTTGTGTATGTGGGGTGTATGGGCTTATGCGCCCATTGTGTACCTATGACAATATAATAATGTAATAAAGTTGGTACGTTTATGTAAGTGGTGCTGTTATGATGATCACATGTAACCCTAGAACGTCATAGCTGTACATCCAAAGATGCGGTTATGATGTTCCGCATCGCCTCGAAATGGGGGCGCATGCAGTGGTATCAGAGCAGACTTGCTTGACTGTAGGTTGAACCCTAAGGGATAATAGGAGAGTCCCGTTTTGACAAAACCTAGTTGGGAAAAAGAATAAAAGACTTTTCATAAAATATAAGAAATATTATAGTTATATGGTTTCTTAAATGCTATCTTTCGTGCTTTAAGTAAATTGTAGTTTAAGTTTAGTAATTGCAATTGTTTCGCACCTTTTAATATTTTAAAATATTTGTTTCCGCAGATGGTCCATTTCATCCACTCGGACCCCGCTAGGTTGGAGGGATGGCCCTGTCAGTTGTGGGCCATGCAGCGGTTCCTAGGCGCTGACGACTGGCATAAGCCAGTTTTCCACTCCGTGTCGCGCCATGCTCCAGACGACAGCGTTGCCTGGAAGGCATGGGTGGACCTCGTTCCTTTACCTGTCCGTCCGGACAGGGAGAGGAGGTTTTACGGTCGGAGGATCGAGGAGTGGGACGCGATCCAGGACGCGGCTAGGAATGCCGTGCTCCACTTGAGGCACTACTACGACTTCGAGTTCGACGAGAGCGTCTACGACTTGGTGCCTCAGCGTGTTCCCCGGGGTGGTCCCTACTTGACCCCAGATCCGTGGAGACGGATGATGCTCGTCTTCACGCCGCTGCGCGACACATTGTCCATCGAGAGACAATGTACTCGCGGCGATCCAGAGTCGTTCACGCCGAGACGGCGGCCACGCCATGTTCGAGAGAGCGTATGAGATACGGCGGGAGCTCCACTGGGAGGAATCGGTAGAGGAGGGGAGTTATCGGCTTGTGATGAGTCCCCGATGTTCCCCAAAGATCGGTCCTCTCCGGCCGCTTGTGGCTCGGTGAGTTCTGTGTGCCGGTGATTCCCGCTGGCATGGATGTGCCAGGTCCATCCCGCCCACGTGGGGATCCCGACGCACCCGGTCCTTCACAGCCTCGACGCCGCATGACCGCTCCGGAGTATCGCTCCTTGTTCCAGCCGGCGCGTGCTCCAGCGCCACCAGCTAGGGATGAGGAGGACCCCGAGGAGGTTGTGCGCTACACTGACAGCAGGCCACCGACCGAGGGTTGGTGAGCGTTTGGAGGACTCAGGATGTAGCTAGGTCTTGGTAGTAGATGGTTGACTTTTGGTTATACAGTGAGGCAGTCTAGCTAGAATAAAAGTAGTGAAGTGCCCTACTTAACTCAGTAGTAGACCGTGGTATTGTAATGGTGTTATGTTTGTATATGTACAGCATGTAATGTATGCTGGCTACCTTGGCTCTTTTGGTTGTTAATACTATATTTGGTGGTTATCTTTAAAAGAATGTCTTTGTGGCACACGTTAATGTGGCTTTAGTTACTTCAGACTTGTCTCCAAACTCTGTCTTCTGCTTATCTTTCTACAAGTGGTGGAAAGCAGCGGTGAAGTAATTTAGCTTATCTAATGCAGAAGCAAGATGTCAGGCACGGAACCAAATCAAGGTAACCCGCCAGCAGGGCCCAATAACACTGCAATCGGGACAGATGCCATTGCTAATATATTAGCAGTGATGGAGCAAAACCGCCACCAAGCCGAGCTGAATCAGACCAAACTTATAGAACAACACTCCAAGATGCTAGAGCAGATCATGACGAGAACCCCGTACTCGAGTGGTTCACCAGGGACAAGTTTAGCAGGAGCACCACCTGCCATGAAGTGGGCAGACTTCCAGAAGACTAGACCACCAGTCTTTTCCACTTCGGCGGACCCCATGGCAGCCGATGATTGGATTAAAGACATTGAGCGAAAACTAAAAATCATTCACTGTGAAGATAGTGAAAAGGTAATTTATGCAACTCATCAGCTTCAAGGACAAGCCTCCTCTTGGTGGATTAATTACCATACTATGCATAACCATAAAGAATTCACCTGGGAGGAGTTCGCAGAAGTTTTTCGAAAAGCACACATTCCTGATGGAATGATTCAGGCTAAGCGCAGAGAGTTCCTGGCGCTAAGGCAGGGTAGAAGGAATGTCATGGAATATGTACACCAGTTTAATGAGCTATCCAGATATGCAGAAGATGATGTAAATACTGAAGATAACAAGATGGAGAGATTCAGGGCAGGTCTACAAGACTCCCTGAAGTATCATATATCTGCGATGCGCTTCAGGGATCTATCCGATATGGTAGACTGCTTAATCAATTCTGAAGAGGCCAGAGGACAGATGGAAGAGAATAGGAAGAGAAAGGCGATGCAAACCCCATTTACATCGTCTTCCAATGCGCAAAAGTCAAGAACCTGGACGCCACCTCAAAACCGGTAGTTCACTAATCGTCAAGTGATGCTAGTGCCAAGACGCCCAGCCAATGCTCCCCAACAAGGCAATAGATTCCAGCAGCAACCACTCAAGTGTTTCAAATGTGGCGGAAACCACATGCAACAACATTGCCCTCAAACGAATAACTGTTTTCACTGTGGGCAACCGGGACATTTCAGAAACAATTGTCCTAAGAAACATTTGCCATCGGAGACAGCAAGAATTCAAGCCGGGGCTTCCCCACAGACAGGAAGAAACAATAATCACCAGACCAGAGCCCCAAATCAATCAGGGAATGTGATAGTTGTGCCTGCTGGGTCATCGTTGAACAATCAGCTAGGAAGAGGCAAGGGAACAGGCAACCTCATTCTCCAAGCAAGAGTCAATCACATATCAGCTGAAGATGCCGCAGGATCAAATGACGTTATTGTAGGTATGTTTCTTGTCAATTCCATACCTGCACTAGTTTTGTTTGATCCTGGTGCTACGCATTCTTACATATCCATGGAGTTGTGACAAAGAATCAAATGGCTGTTATGCCTTTGCCAAAACTTTATGCCATTCAAACACCTGGCATAAAAATGGAATCCCGATTTGGGTGTGGTAATCTCACACTAGAAATCCAGGGATTAAAATTTAAGGCAAACTTGTTAATATTGGACATGAAGGGACTAGAGATTATATTGGGAATGAACTGGCTAACCAAGAATAAAGCCATAGTAAGGTGTGAGCACAAAGCAGTGACCTTGGCGGGGATGATGGCCAAGAGATAGTGGTCCACACGGACCATGAGCTACTTCGAGAAGATGAAGAGTGGTATACGGTGTCGTAGCAGGTGAAGGAACAGAGTGCCAATCGTGGAAGAATACCCTGATGTGTTCCCAGAAGAACTACCGGGTAAGCCACCGGACAGACCAATAGAGTTGGCAATAGAATTAGTCCCTGGCACACAACCGATTACGAAGCATCCGTACAGAATGTCAGCAGTGGAGCTGAAGGAACTGAAGAAACAGTTAGATGATTTGCAAGCAAAAGAGTTCATACGCCCAAGTATTTCCCCATGGGCAGCCCCCGTGCTATTTGTGAAGAAGAAAGATGGAAGTCAGCGGATGTGCGTTGACTATCGAGGTCTAAATGCAGTGACTATCAAAAACAAATACCCACTACCAAGAATAGATGATCTGTTTGATCAGCTCCGAGGAGCCAAAGTTTTCTCAAAGATTGATCTACGCTCAGGATATCATCAGTTGAAAATCCGAGAGCAGGATAGGGAGAAAACTGCATTTACAACTAGGTACGGACTCTACGAGTTCACAGTCGTACCTTTTGGATTAACCAATGCACCGCCATATTTCATGAACCTCATGAATATGGTATATATGGAACAGCTGGACAAATTTGTGATAGTGTTTATAGATGATATACTCATCTATTCCAAGAATGAAGAAGGACACAAAGAACACTTACATGTCGCTCTGTCCAAGCTTAGGGAACACCAGCTGTATGCAAAATTCAGCAAATGTGACTTCTGGATGAAAGAAGTTTCATTCTTGGGTCACATCATTTCAGAAGATGGAGTCAAAGTTGACCCAGAGAAGATTAAGTCAGTAATGGAATGGCAGCCACCCACAAATGTAACGGAAGTGAGAAGCATTCTAGGATTAGCAGGTTATTATCGCCGATTCATAGAAGGATTCTCAAAAATTTCCCGACCACTCACTCAATTGCTCAAGAAAGAGATACCTTTTGAGTGGACGAAGAAGTGTGAAGAAAGTTTTCAAGAATTAAAGACCAAATTGACAACTGCACCAGTCCTAACCCTTCCAGATCCAGAGAAAGATTTTCAGATTTACTGTGACGCCTCCAAGCAAGGATTAGGATGTGTGCTGATGCAAGATAGAAAAGTGGTAGCATATGCTTCACGGCGATTAAGGCCACATGAAGAGAACTACCTTACACATGACTTGGAGCTAGCTGCGTAATCCATTCATTGAAAATCTGGAGACATTATCTCATGGGTAACCATTGTGAAATATTTTGGACCATAAAAGTCCAAGTATATCTTTACTCAGCCAGACCTCAATTTAAGACAACGAAGATGGCTAGAACGGATCAAGGATTTTGATATCGATTTGCAATATCACCCAGGTAAGGCAAATGTAGTAGCAGATGCCTTAAGCAGAAGAGTGTATCACAGCATGGTCAGTGAGATTGACCAACCTCTACACTTAGTAACAGAAATGCAGAAGCTCAATTTAGCAGTGATTGAACAAGGAATGTTAGCAGCCCTTGATATTCAGCCATTGCTAACAGATAAAATCAAAACAGCTCAGGATGACGATGAAGAAACACAAGAATTGAAAAAGAGCAGCCAAGAGAAGAAATCAACTGAGTTTATTGAAGACAAACAAGGAATTCTGACTTTTAAAGGGCGATATTGCATACCAAATAAACAAGAACTGAAGGATTTAATATTATCAGAAGCTCACTCCTCACAGTTCTCAATACATCCTGGCGGAACCAAGATGTATAAAGATTTAAAAAGAAGATTTTGGTGGAATAACATGAAGAGAGAGATAGCGGAATATGTAGCCAAATGTGATGTCTGCCAAAAAGTAAAAGTTGATCACCAGAAGCCTGCAGGTCTACTGCAACCATTACCAATACCTGAATGGAAATGGGACAGTATTGGGATGGACTTTATCACTGGCCTACCCAAGACAAAATAAGGATATGATGCTATCTGGGTCATTGTGGATCGACTGACTAAAGTAGCACATTTCCTTCCTATTAAGCAAACTTACGGGAAGGATAAGTTGGCAGAGTTATATTTAACCAAGATTGTAGTGTATCATGGTGTTCCAAGCAGGATTATGTCCGATCGAGGAGCACAATTTACTTCTATGTTCTGGGAAAAACTGCATGAAGCAATGGGCACAGATTTATCTTTCAGTACGGCTTATCATCCACAAACTGATGGACAGACAGAAAGAACCAATCAAATCCTAGAAGATATGTTGAGAGCCTGTGCTATAGTCTATGGAGCAGCATGGAACACTTGTTTGCCATTTGCACGTTCTCCTATAATAATAGCTATCAAGCCGTATTCGGATGGCCCCATTTGAAGCGTTGTATGGCGAGAGTGCGAACTCCACTAAACTGGACAGAAAGCAGAGAACGGCAATATATTGGACCCCAGATAGTCCAAGACGCGAAGCTCATGTGAGAATCATTAGAGAGAAGATAAAGGTAGCTCAAGACCGTCGAAAAGCTATGCCGATACTAGAAGAAAAGACTTGAGTTTGAAGTTGGCAATTACGTATACCTCAAGGTCACACCGTTCAAAATAGTCAAGAGATTTCAGGTCAGAGGAAAGTTAGCACCCAGATATGTTGGACCGTTCCCAATTACAAACAGAGTGGGAGAAGTAGCCTACGAAGTGCAATTACCGTCCAACATGACCGAGTACACAACGTATTCCATGTGTCCCAACTCGAAAATGCCCGAGGCAACCTCTGAAGAAGTCTCATTGGGAGAAATTGAACTTTCCGAAGATTTGACATACCCAGAGGAGCCTCTACAGATACTTGAAACAACTGAACGACAGCTCAGAAACAAGAATGTTAAGTTTTGCCGAGTACAATGGAAGAATCATACACCAACGAGTCCACATGGGAAAGGAGTCGAACTACAGAAAGACTTCCCCAACTTGTTTACAAGGCCAGATGAATCTCGAGGACGAGATTCTTCTTAAGGAGGGTAGGTTGAAACACCCCAAATTTTGGGCATGTTTAAAAATTTTTTTTGGAAATTCAAATGGAAAATGGAAAACTTGCCCAATTTGGAAAGAAAATGGAAAATACGCTTTCCCTTTTTCCCCTTCCCGCCTTCGCTCCCGGCCGGCGCCATCTGCGCGCGCGCGCCGCTCCGCTCTCCTTCCCGAAGCCGCCGACGTCCCACGTCGCTGTTTCCCCCGCCAGCGCAACAGGGGAGGCTGCCCTCCAGCTCAAGCCCGCGAGGACGCTGACCCGCGCGCCAGAGACGCCGCCCCGCCCTTCTCCCTGTGCGGAGGACGCCCGGGCAGCCCGCTGTCCTCGCCGGCGCCAGCGCAAGCGATCGATCGCTTCTCTCCCCGAGGACGAATAAGCACTCGAGTGCTGCAGACTCACCTCGCCACCTCGCCCTCCTTCGCGCGGCGCAGCCCCAGCTCACCCCTCCTCCCCCGTTCCTCGCGGGAGAACGGGCGCCGAACCGCCTCGCAGCTGCGCCACCTGTACACGCCGTATAAAGGCCTAATTCCACTGTAGATCGCCTCCAGGTAGCCCCCTTCCTCTCCCCACTCCACCGATTGCGCCCTCGTCGCCTCCACCGCCGGCAAGCCGCGCCCCTGAGCCCGGTAAGCCCTAACCGCAATCGGGAGAATTAGCTAATAAAAATCCAATTCTTCCCTCTGGCACATGCACCTCTACTCCCTGAACACAGTGACGCGATCACCAGAGCAAGAGCGGGAGTCTAGCAGCCGGGCCACGAAGCTCGCCGCCGACCCCAAGGCCGTCACCGTGGCTAGGCCACTCCATCCTTCCCCGAGCTGCACCGCCACCGCCAATGAGTCACTGGGGTCCCGTAGATGGTTAAACAGCAGGCATTTGGATTGCAGCGCCGCCGGAGCTCCCCAACGCCGCCGCACACACCGTCGCCTTCCCCACGGCCCGCGACCATCCCCGTACACCCAAACTCCTCCAGCTACCCACAAATGGAACCAGCACCCGTGAGTGCACCTTTTGGCTATGGCCGTCCCCCGGGAGCGTCATCGCCTCCGCCTCCCCGCAACGGAGCCTGCGCTCCGTTTTCCGCCAGTCGGGAGCGCGAGGAAGACGACGACGCACGGCCGTCGATCGAGTTCCATCTGACCGTCGGCCTCCGTTCAAATCCTGGCCGTCCGCTTCGCCCCTTCGCTCCATCCGAGCATCTGAACGCGTCGCCCCGCCCCATCGGCGCCGTCGACACCGCCCACGCGTCGCCGATCCGCGAGAGCACCGCGCCGCTGGCTGGGCTCTGCCGCAGCGCGCGTGTGGAGCCGACTGCTGTGCACGGCGAAGCGAACCAACAGCCGGCCGAGCCAAGAGGAAGCCGCGCCGCCGATCGTGCACGCGGGCTGGGCGCCTTATTCACCGCCAAGCCGTTCTTGTTCAAAATCCCGAAAAATCCAGAAAATGCCCCAAAAATCATAGAAAATTCTAGAAAATTCCCAAAAATACAAAAATACACCATCTTGACCAGAAAATTTCACTGAGTTCAAATCTGGTCTCTATTCCTCCAAATTCAAAATTGTTAAATTTGAATTTTTCTCTTTTGCTAAATCCAAATATCCCAAATACAAATTTCGTCGATTTAAGAATACCGTTCCTAGAAAAATGTCTATCCACACGCTTAGGGATTATTGGGCTGAGATATTATTCTAGTTGGTTCTTTTTGAATTGGTTGCTTTGATTTGAACTCAATTGGAATTAAAACTTATGTTATGATTTTATGTGTTTACGCTAGCATCAAGCGTAGTGAAGCCTCGATTCGAGCAGAGCCGATCGCTCGGATCTACGACATAGTAGAGATTCCAGACCAGCAAGGCAAGTCACATGTTTTTGAGCATATTGAGTCCCATTGAATTACATTATTTATTTAATGTATTTTCATTATGGATAGTTGCGAACTAATAATTGTGTAAAACAAAGAATTAGAATGGCATGCTATCTAGATAATCCTACCACTGATAAATAGCCCTGTTTACCTTGATGGCCATATTCACCTTGACAACCTTAGTAAGAAATAAAATAAGGTATTAAAGTAACCATGATCGCCTCATTAAACAGTTTTGTACTACTAAGGTGTTGGCCGCAGGCTGGTAGGATTTCAAAGCTGATACTAAGGTAAAGATGTGCTGTGGGAAATCACGTGGTGATCTACGCCCACGACTTTACCTTAGGAGATTGAGCAGGAAGGATGTCTTGTGGGAAATCACGCGGTGATCCCACGACCTTACCCAGTGAGAGGCTGGTAAGGATGGGGTGGTGCGGTGGGCACGAGAGGGGATGTGGTTGGATGCCTCGGTGAAAAATGTAAGGACGAGAACCTTGTGCCAAGTAAAAGACATAGTCAACGCTCAGCCACAGGAGTTGACTTGTCAACAACGGTCTAATGCCGCTCCATTCAATTGAAACTCTACAGTGTGATGATAGGTAGACGGGAGTTAGGTATCTGCGGGTACCTAACAACGGTAGTATTCACTCACAAACGGCTAGAGAAGAGTATATGTGCAATTGTAGCCATGGTGAGTGATGCTATCGGGTAGAGTCTATATAAAGAAGGAGCGATGAACCGACTCGGCTTTCTTAACTCTGTCGCGGGAGTTAAGGGATCGTGTGGGTAAAGTTGAGCAACTCTGCGAGTGTAACAAATGGTATTCGAATACGCCGTGCTTCGGTTAATGTTTGTGTTAATTGGGTGATTCCAATAACGAGGCATAAGTAGGATTGGAGATGATTTAATGTGATAATTGATGAACTGATTACATTAATCAAAACCCCGATCTTAAGGAGCAAGCGTCTTCAAGTTTTGCTTGCTTACAAATAAAGCGCATCCACCTTTGTAATATAACCAATATACTCCCATCCTTGAAATACCATGCATATAGTAAACCGGGGTTTACCCTCGTGACTTGCCGGGTACAGATGGTACTCATGATTTGCTAAACATAATCAACAGAAGGCCAATACTGGCAAGATGACGTGGTGGAAGAAGACGCTCCTGAAGAACCAGTCTACCTTGAAGAAGATTGGGCTTAGGATTTAGCCACGCTCAGGCCGTTGATCCTTTTGTGTGTATGTGGGGGTGTATGGGCTTATGCGCCCGCTGTGTACCTTAACAGCAATATAATAATGTAATAAAGTTGGTACGTTTATGTAAGCTGGTGCTGTTATGATGATCACATGTAACCCTAGAACGTCATAACTGTACATCCAGTACGGTTATGATGTTCCGTACCGTCTCCAGAAATGGGGGCGTTACAGAAATAGGTCTATTTTTTTATAATTTTAAAGTATGGTTTAGTACTATATTGCTAAGATAAAATAAAGGAGACAAATTTATAAAGCGAAGTTGTTGCTATTTCTTGAAACATGTGACATATGGTTGGGATGGCATGACTATGGCTTTAGCTAAACACTCAGCGAATGCGCTCGTATTCGCGTTTCGACCATTCAGCGAATCAGCTCTACAATGTGTATATAGACTACAATCCGCCATAGAGTTGTGGGATGCACTAGAACACAAATATACAAAGACAGGTCACTGGCTCTACATGTATGAGTAAGAGGCTAAATCCATAGTTGGACAATTCAACATGTCAATCCACTGTTTGTAGGTTGATACTGGTGTTAATGTTCACGTATGTTATGAGAGCATGTCAATCCACTATTTGTAGGTTGATACTGGTACTAATGATGTTTGTTTTGATATATTTTTTGTTTTATTCTTACTATGCAGTAGGGGCTTCCTTCGTCCTAATAGGAAACGGGCTACATGCTTCTGTTCTTGGGGCTTCCTCCGTTCTAATGGAAACATGTCCTATACTTCTATTCTTGGTGTTGGAACGATTGATCTGAAGCAAAACGGGACGTATGCTTCTATTCTTGGTTTTGGCATGGCTTGAAGAATGTGCAGCATGCTCCTATAATAAACAATAACCTCATTAGTGGTTCTCGCCTATGCAGGGATGGTTATAAGCTAGTCTTTGAGTCAAGTAAAATTATAATATCTAAGTTTGGGAATTTTGTTGGTAAAGTCTATGAGAGCGAATGCTTGTTCTTCCTAAGTACTTTAGAGTCTTGTTATAATATGAATGTTGCAATGGTTTAAATAAATATGAGTATAATATTGGCATTCTTGTTTATGTCATCTTGGCTTTGATAGTATTGCTTACATGTCTAGATTAGATTTAATTTCAAAATATGAAATTATCAAAAGATCAAAATGCAGTCATCTATGCAAACAACGCATCCTCAAAACCCTTTAAGGGATTAGAGGATGAAAAGAACTTAGCACCATTAGATCTTGTACATTCAGATTTATGCGAAATGAATGAATTGTTGACTGTTGGGGGAGAGGCCCCCACCTTGGCTCGAATGGCCCACGGCGCCAAAGAAACCAAGCCAGAAGCTGCATGGAAGCTCACAAGGCCAGGAAATGGCATGTGTACCCCTAGAAGAATAAGCTTATATAGGGGTGTTTATGTAACTATAGGTATAGAAAAAGACTTATATACCCCTGTAAGGTAGACCTAGGTAGGAGCATCCATGTACTGTACCTTCATGGCTATAAATACATGACTGAGTATGCCATGAGGGGCGAACACTCCTTTTGGTGAAGAACCGACATTATCAACTTCAAGGCTCTAGCATAGTCTCTAGCATCATCCCAAGGTGTTCTAGGCTATAGGCGGCCTCTCCAAGGGTCCCTTGTATATAACCACAACAGTTGGTGTCATCAATGGGGATGGTAGAGAAGCTACAAGCTAAGGTAAGGGTGGTGGGGTCAATGGTGCTAAGAAAAGCCAAGACGCCAATGCCAAAGAAGACGTTGACCCGGAAAAGGCTATAGTGTCGACCACCAAGTGAAAGAGAAGCGCAACCTCAGAGCCGGTGAAAGCGGTAATAGAGGTAGGCCGTGAGGAGCCCTCAAAGCAGCGGTGCACTACAACAGAGGCAGCAACGACCAGCAGTGGGGCTGCCTGGTGGCTACCCGGACAAGGGGGGTCGAAGGAGCGGCGAATGGAACCAACGGCCAATGCAGGCCCAGGGGTCGGTTCTAGCATGGGCATCACCACCGTTACCTCGCAAGGGGCATAGGGGACCCTCCCACCCAGTGGGTACAGCGAGAGATGCCCTTGAGGCACTATGTGGAATGATACAACAAGAGTTGGTGGACTTACGGCGGTCCATGCTTGAAGTGCAGTGGGGTCAAACTTTGGCAACCCTTGTCAAGGTAGCAGCGGAGGTTAACAAGCCCAGGAAGGAGGATCGCGAGCTTGCACGAAACATCTAGCCGCGTGGACCGGAATCACCTCTCTCCACAGGATTAAAGTAGAATGCCTAGGTGGAGGATTTCTAGATGCCTACCGTGGAGCCGTACAAGGCGAGACGAACCCTCATGAATTCTTGCATGTCTATGAGACAACAATTGAGGTGGCGGGAGGTGACGACATAATGAAGGCAGGACTACCCTCGCCCTACGAGGATAGTGTTCTCTTGGTTCTTCACCATTTCCTCGCTCCGTGTATGCATGGGAGCAGATTTGGAACCTCATGCATAACAACTTCTAGGGCAATTACACAGAGCGTGTTGATGCCAACGGTTCTTGCAGATTAGATAGGAGCTAGGAGAAAAACCGTGGGCCTATTTTAAGCACTTCGTGAAGGTCCGCTGCCAAGTCAGAGATGTCAATGACACTACCATAATCAACGTAGCCATCCGAGGCTTGCAAAAGGCACGCTCACCGAATACAATGCACAAAAACCCATAAAGATGATGGCGATTCTTCAACAAGATAGAGGAGTATGCTAGGGTAGAAGAGGATGTGACACGATGGGAGGTTGAGGCAAAACCGGCGGTCCTAAAGTGAAGGATGTGCCGAACCCTCAAGGAGGGGTCAAGCCACAAGCAACAATGGGGCCCACACCAAATCGTCTTGATGTTAGCTAGCGATATGGCAGAGGCCACGACCGTAGCTAAAATGGCCACGGACATGAAAGGGGGCGAGGTCATAAGGGCGGTCACCAACAGAACTTTGGTGTGAGGTTCATGGCCAAGAGAACATCTCACCGCGACTACACATCCATTGTAGCTCTGCGTGAAGTGTAACTAGGGAACATGCTCGGGAGGACAGGCGCTGTAGTTGCCTACATGCGATAGTGTATCGAGATGCCACAGCATCAACCCCTCGGCCACGCTGCAAATTCAAGGCCCGAGGCTTGCCCCATAGGGTGATTCACCCCATTACATCAAAGGCGGGGTCGGTCCTCGAGTTTTCCTCAATCGACAATGAAAAGCCTACATGCGATGGTGCAACATGTTGCCGCATACCCCATGCAAACATCTCCCGCATGGGCCCAAGCCGACATCATGATCGGGCTAGCAGATGCCATGGGTGTGGATTTTCCACACCAAGATCCGTTGGTGCTAACCACCAACATTGCGGGCTGCCAAGTGCGGAGGATCCTCGTCGATGGAGGAAGCTCCGCAGACCTCCTCTTCACAGCCGCACTCGATAAGATGGGGATCCCATAAGATAGGTTACTGCCAATGGGGATGCCTTTGCAAAGCTTTAGAGGGTAGCCTATCGACACGCTAGGGCAGATCAATTTGGATGTATTCTTTGAGCAAGCACCACGGAGTAGGCGTGAGGTCATCACCTTTTACATCGTCGATCTCCCATACCCATATAATGCCATTTTAGGCAAGGCCACTCTCAATGCCTTCGGTGTGGTCTCACACCACAACTACCTGTGCATGAACTCCCGAGTCCCCAGGGAGTAGTCATGGTGTGGGGTGATCAAGATATGGAGTGGCGCATTGAGATGGGGGAGTCGTCATTAAGACCTAGAGTGGCACATTGAGATGGGGGTGCAAGCCCCGCGCTGGAGGGTCCACCCATGAGTGAAGGCCAAATCTCGCCCGTGGCCTCTTGATAGATGCCCAAGTGGAAGCTAGGGGCGATGTAAAATTAACCCTGCTCTACTCGCCTATGTGGATGATATTGTGGTAAAAAGCCTCCGGACAACAACCCACCATGAATATCTTCAAGAGACATTCTACAACCTCCGACAAGTAGGCATAAAGCTAAACCCAAACAAGTTTGTCTTTGGGGTCCAGGCAGGCAAGCTTCATGGGTTCCTAGTCTTGGGATGAGGGATTGAGACCAACCCCAACAAAATTGATGCCATAATGACGATGGAGCCCACAAAGACCACCCGAGAGTCTAGAGGCTTGTGGGTCACCTCACCGCCCTTAGTCGTTTCCTTTCTAGGGTGGAATGTGCGCTCCCATTCTTCAAAATGTTGCGTGGAGCAAACAATTTTTGATGGACTGATGAGTGTGCACAGGCCTTCCAGGAGTTGAAGGGATACCTCGCCAAGCTCCCTCACCTCGCATGCCTGACATCGGAGGCTTCGCTCTTGTTATATATGGCAATGACCCCCTCACTGTCAGTGCGGTGCTCATACTGGAAGAGGGCCCCATGTAGTAGCCAGTATACTACATGTCAGAGGCCTTTCAGGGAGCTAAAACATGATACACTGAGCTCGAGAAGCTCGTATACGCTCTATTAATGGCTTCACGTAAGCTACAACACCACTTTATGGCACATAGCATCACATTGCCCTCGTCTTTTCCTCTTGGAGAGATGATGCAGAACAAGGAATCGACATGTCGCATCGGCAAGTGGCGGCCAAACTTGGCCCTTTTTCATTACATACATTGCGCATCCATCAAGTCATAGGTGTTGGTAGACTTCATAGCAGAATAGACTCTTGGAGGCCAATGGTCCCACGTGCGCCCCCGAGCCAGTATGGACACTGCACATAGATAGAGCCTACTGTGCCGCGGGGGCCGGCATGGGGGCCGTCATCATGAAACCTGAAGGACGGTGCCTCACTTATGTTGCGCGACTTGATTTCCTGGCAACCAACAACATCGCAGGATATGAGGCCCTCCTCTTCAGACTACACAAGGCGAAGGCCCTCGGGGCATGAAGGGTACTCGTACGCACCGATTCTCACCTTGCGTTGCACGTGGACAAGACCTACCAAGTCAAAGATCCCAATTTGGCCAAGTATTTCGCTGTGGTCTGGGCAAGGGAACACCACCTCCTGGGAATCTCCATCAAACCCATATTGCAGGCCGAGAATGCCCAAGTAGACACACAAGCGAAACTCACCATCCAAGGGAAAGAGAAACCTGCTGGGGCATTCTTTGAAGTACTTAGTGCCGCACGCGGTGCCCTCTGAACAGCCAGAGGTAGGCGAGTCTTGCCACGTCACCCAAGGCGATGATTGGAGGCAACCCATAGTCACATTTCTACAAGGCGGTGATGAACCGGTGATCCATGCCGGTGAAGAGGATAATATCTTGAGCAAGAACCTTTGAGCTAGTAGAGGCATCCTCTACAAATGTGGGTCTGTGCCCCACTCCTTCACTTGCCTATCACGGCCACGAAGGCCGGGAGCTACTCGTAGAAATGCATGGAGGGCTTTGCGGTCCCACCTAGCCCCAAGGACCCTCGTTAGAAAAGCATTCGGCAAGGATTCTCCGGCCGATAATGATGAGGTAATGCAAATGAGCTGGTCCAATGATGACGGGGATGTCGGTGGATGGGGCAATTCATGCACGCCCCATCCACTCCCTTACAATCAATCCCTCTGTGTATTGCTCGCTTTGATAGGCCATCGATATTGTTGGTCCCCTACCCCACACCCAAGGAGATCGCGGTTCATTATCGCCGCCTCGACTACTTCTCTAAGTGGGTCGAGGCTGTACCCCTCACCAAGATCACCTTGGCAACAACCAGAAATTCTTATGGTAGAACATTATTTGCTGCTTCAGAGTTCCTTGAGAGATAACCGTGGACAACGGTCTACAGTTTGAGGCAGACACATTTCGTCAATATTGCAAGCACATGGGAATCAAGGTGTGCTATGCTTACATCGGACACTCACGATCCAACGAGGTCGCTGAGAGCACTAACGACACCATTGCCAATGGCAACAAGAAAAGGCTGGTTGGCCTCCTGAAAGGAAGATGGCTTAAAGAGTTACCAAAGGTTCTCTGGTCCACGAGGACAATGGTCTCCCATCCAACGGGCTCCACCCCATTTCGATTGCTCTATGGAGATGAAGCCATGACCCTAGAGGAGCTCAAGGCAAAATTGCATAGGGTCGTAGCCCCTCTAATGGAGGGTGAGCGCGACATATCGATTGACCTCATCGATGGGCAGTGGATGCAAGCAATGCTCAACATCGTGAAATACCTCCGCATGACAATGGCATCATATAAGAAGAAGGTTAGGTTAGGAACGGAGCCTCTCGATGGGGGAGCTCATTCTCAAAAAGCCACTTCATTTCGTGGCAGCAGGCAACTTGGAATACAAATGGGAGGGGCCTACATAGCCACTAACTTGCTGCTGGCAGGCTCGTACCATCTCTCAACCCTCGACAGCATCCACCTCAAGCATACATGGAATGGGGATCGTCTTCGTTGCTACTATGTGTAGCTGTCAAATGCAAGGACAACCCTGGTAGACCCATATGTACATTTTTGTAATGAAGTGTACCCACGCAAATGGGGGCAATAAAGCAGATCATTGACCCCCAAACAAACCCCTCCAAATTATGTGAAAATAGGGAGCTGGAGCCCATAGGCTCCGTGCCAAACTCTATGAAGTATAAAGCGCCAGAGCCCATAGGCTCCACAATGAACTCTATGGAGTATAAAGCACTAAAGCCCATAGGTTCCATGCCAAACTCTGCGGAGTATAAAGCACGAGACCCTCATGTCCTGGGCCACTCTCCAGAGTATAAAAAGAGTATGGAGTCGACGGGCTCCGCGCCAAACTCTACAGAGTATAAATAAAGTGTTGGGTCGACGGGCTCCATGAAAAACTCGGTGGAGTATAAAGCATCAGGACCCTCATGCGTCCCGGGCCACTCTACAGAGTATAAATGGAGTGGAAGCCCCTGGGCTCCATGCCAAAACTCTATGGAGTATAAAGCACGGGACCCTCGTGCATCTTGGGCCACTACAGAAGATAAGTAGAACGTGGTAGCCATGGGTGCCGTGCCAAAACTCCACGGAGTGTAATGCACAGAAACCATTACTCCCACCTTCGTCAGCCATGAGTCCGATGTAGGGGACAAAGTGTGTGAACCTATCATCGACCTCACTTCCACCTTCATTGACCAAGTGTCCGATGTAGGGGATGGAGTGCGTGAACATATCATCGACCTCATTCCCACCTTAAATGCGACCATGAGTTCAAAGTAGGGGCGAGCACGTGAACTTATCATCAACCTCACTCCCGCCTTCGTCGACCATCAGTCTGAAGTAGGGGATGAAGCACATGAACCTATCATCGACCTCACTCCCGCCTTCGTTGACCGTAAGTCCAAAGTAGGGCGACGGAGCGCGCGAACCTATCGTTGACCTCACTCCCGCCTTCGTCGACCATGAGTTCGAAGTAACGGGATGGAGTGCATGAACGTATCATCGACCTCACTCCCGCCTTCATCCACCATGAGTTCGAAGTAAGGGGATGGAGTGCATGAACCTATCGTCAACCTCACTCCTGCCTTCGTCGACCATGAGTCCAAAGTTGGGGGGATGGAGTGCGCGAACCTATCAACGACCTCAATCCTGTCTTCATTGTAACATTCTGATTTTTTGGAGTTTATATGAAGCTTTTAAAAGAAAATTCATTATTTGGATTTTTTGGAATTAATTAAAGCTTAAAATACATTTTTATGAATTAAAAGGCTTAATATGACTAAATTAAACCTTAGCATGTGCTGAAAGTATTTTATTTGGGTTCCTTATGCTTCAAGAGATATTTTGAAATTTTTGAAGATTTTTTGAATTTATTTGCTATTTTCCAGAGATCAATTTAGTTTAACTCAATATCTAAAAATAGAAAATCCTTATTAATTCCTAAAGACCTTGGCCAAAGCCCATTTCTTCTCCGCCCACTTAACTGAATCGTTTGATCTCTCATCCGATGTGCCACTGTCAAGCATCCGAAATTGCAACTTTGTGCATCTGTGTCGCTGTCTTGATCGTCAGATCCTTCATCGAGCCACATGTCGTTCGCGCATCGACCTAACCTCGACATCCGCATTGTGTATGACGTGGTCTTCTCGGTGTCCTCGCCTATAAAGCCGCACCGCCTCCTCTCGTTTCTCGTGCCCTATAGCTGAGTTCGCTGTACACCGTTGAGTTCATCATCGCCATTTTGAGCCACAGAAATTCGTCCGCTGTCACATCCGTCTTCGTCCCCAGCGTTGTTGTCGTCCTCTTCATCGTCACTAGCGAGTAATGAGTCTCGCATTACCGTCTTGCTCAACCCCATTGGCCAGCCACCGTTCACTGCCCACCGCTAGGAGCCCTGTGTCACCTCACCTCAACCACTGCACCACACCACTATACCGCACCTTGGTTCATGAGCCTACCACCCGGTTCGTGCGCTCGGTGACATCAGCACCGATGCTAGCACACACCCATGCCGGCCGCACCCCTTCAAATTCCCGTGTACCCAATCTACCATAGACCGGGTCACTAACTGTGGTTCCTGTTTGTTAGCAGCACTGTGCCGTAGACCTGTGAGCCAAGCCTCATCAGTAACGCCACCTCAATAAGCCATGTAAGCCCTAGGTTCACATGTTTGCAGTGTCATGCCACGAGCACGACACATTAGCGATTAGCCATCCCCATGCCACATCGACTTGCCACGTCGGTGCCACATGTCATGCAATATCACCACGCCATGTCGACCCTAGGTGCCAAGTATCGGACATGTGTCAAGCCACATTAGCCCTAGAAGCCCGATTAGGTGTCGTATAAGCTAATGACGTCATAATTCCTATTTTCCTTTAGAAAATAATTTGTGCGAGAAATAAATTAGATGTTGATGTCATAATTAAGAATTTTCTTTAGAAAAATAAATGCATAAAACCCTATTTTTTCTTTTTTTTAGATTTGAATTTTCCAAGAGTCCGTTCTTCTCCATCCTAGCTTTGATTGACTCGATTCTTTTTCCTAAATTTATTTAAAATTGGGCTCTATCGTTTGGTTCAAGTTTTGAGGTTTTTGGAGTTCATTTGAATTTTATTTGTACCTTGTTTGTTTTCCATCCCCATTAGATAACGTCTTTCAAGGAGTAGAAGGAGTAGAAGTTCAAGAATTATTATCTGAGCAAGGCCAAGGCAAGTCATGTCCTTTGATCATATTGAATATATTGTTTTCAATCTATTATTCATTATTTTGTTTTAAATTATCATGCAATGATATTTTAGTATAAACCCTTATACTTGGAAGTTATCGTCCAACTTAATTAATTCCACCTTGATAATTTGAAAGCCATGATTCCATTATCACCATAGGTTGGGTAATTATCTAGCAATCAATACTAGTGTCACATGGGTTGTGCGTTTAATTTGCTTAGCCATACTTATAATATGTTGGGTTCATCATCACATGTGGCTAATTAATTAAGTTGACTTAGTGAGATATGGAATCATGGTGGTTAGCCACGATTATAAAATTTGTTCACCATGGCATGGGTAATATCATTGGTGGTGGTTGTACACAAATGGTTTTCACTTGGGTGAATGATAAATGCAGATAAGGGGAAATGTTGTTAGCATTTACGGGATATGAATGTTTCGTCTAGGTAATATCTAAGGACTTAACTTTGTATGTCGTTGACTGAGCCCTATCGTATAATCACATGTCCAGTATGGGATGGATTGGCTAATTAATTTGTGATATTTCAGTTCTGGTTTCACCATCGGTATGTTGGTGGGTGTTGGTTAGACATTCCACGGGGTAAGAGGATCTCTCGGCTAGGTGGTTAGCCTACTCGATTGTGAAATCTTAAAGGGTGAAATTGTGTTGAGACCGAACTTTGTAATAGCCTTGTTATGATCTTCTTGGTCAGTATGCTCAAGAAAACGTGTTGCTCTAGTGTCACTATGAGATGATTATATCATATAGGTAAAGTTGTGCAACTTCTGTAGAGTGTAAAAATATTTGAATAGATGTGTCCCCGGTTATGGACAATGCTCGGTAATTTCACACGAGGGATAGATGTTTCACAAACCTTGGTTGGGATTAGATTGGGAGTGAATGGTTAGTTCACTGGTGGTTTGTTATGAGAATGGTTAGTTCGCGGATGGTTCATTTGGTGGATGGTCAGATCACTTCAGGTGTATTCAATTTCCTTTGACTTAATTATCTATTTACTTGTTTCAAATCTTGCTTCCAATCTATTTACTATATTTACTTTAAGTTGTTACTTTCTACAAAATAACCACTCCACCATCATTTGGTAAGCCTTGAATACCATATTGCATCTTTGTTACTCTATGTACTCACGGCTATATCCGTACTTGCTTAGTTGAAGAAGAAGAACCATACCAGCCAGAGGTATGTGAAGGAGGATACTTCGATGACTTCTCAGATTAGGACTTCGCTTCTCAATCGATTTCCTATGGGCATGTCAATGGTCACTTCGTTTTGTTGTGTTTTTTGCTACTAGTTCTGTTAGCCCTTTTGGCTCTTAAAGTGTAACTTGATGCTAAGGTTCCAAATCTAATAATTAATTAATATTTGAGTCTTTTTCTTGGTCAATCGTGTGTATGGTTGATATTTCATCTATGTTTCCATTGTTTGCACTAGCGTGATCCTGGACTAGTGCAGTATACATAGAGAGTCTGTATTTGCATATTTGGGTCTCGACAGAGGTGGTATCAGAGCCATATCGAATGTAGGACGAAGGCCTAGTTAGAATGGTCGACTTAGCCAAAATTTTTGAAATCTATTTTCTAATAACCAAACTTGATATTAGTAATTTCTCTATCCTTTCGCCATTCTTAAGGAATCTCACTCTTCGCCTTCTTTTGAAAATTGTTTCCTAAATTCTTAAATTGACTTCTTCTCCCTTGCAATATTGTAGATGTCTCGCGTTTCCTACAACCAGTGGAGGACGTCTAGACTTCTCTCGAGTTTTGTTGCGAAATTTTGGGTCAAGAAGGCAGCTGTTTACTTCACCAAGGATGAGAAGGCAAAGGTCAATGCATCGATTCATCACGGATTGTACTTCACTACAAGGATTGATAGTCAAGAACTCCACCACGGCTTCAAGTATACCACGCTTGTGAAGACTTGTTAGTGCAAGGAGCCGCACACAAAGCCGTTCGAAGCCTTTGCAAGCTGTTGAGGATCAACCCACCGAAGCTTATCCGAAGGTTTGAAGAGCAATATATTGCTACTCCTAGTGTAGCAGCATAGGAGAAAGCTATGGAGGGACCACTACCGTAGTCACCAGTACCTCTACCTTCGCCCACGCCACCCAGTTCGGAGGACAAACGATGCATCACAGGAAATCATCGGGGTATCTCCAGCGCTTCATTCGATTGAAGCAAGAGAACCGTCACCACCAGTTCACAACTCATGGGTGTTCTAAAGTGACTCGAGGCGAGCCTAGTGAGCCCTACTTGGCGACACACAGTGGGAGCCATTAGAGTAGACTCTTGTATAGCCTTTGTGCATAATAGAATGTTTTGGTTTTATTTGCAATTACTTGAGATGTGAGCTGCAGTTTTGCTTTCAACATTATGTTGCAGTCAGGTCAACGATCTTTATTGGAGTAATTGGAAGTGTTTCTTTTGTTAGCCTTTCTTGGCTAAGTGTTTGCTTAATTTAAGTTACCATTAGTTATCCCCCTTAGATGAGTTTACCTCTTGTCTATTACTTTTCCCTCTTTCCTTGGTAATTTTGGTGTCATCCTGTCAGATGGTTGATACCCAGAACTCAACTGGCCATAGTCAAATGCAATAGGAGTTAGGAAGCAGTGCCGCGGATCCACCAACCCATGTGCCCTAGTCAGTACCACTAGGATTGGATCCTATCTTGAGCCAGTTCATGGCAGTACCACTAGGATTGCATCCTATCTTAAGCTAGTTCATGGTAGCCCAGACTCAGTTGATGAACACCATGATGTAGAACATGAATGCAGCAATGAACTGACAGACCTAGGAGGCAGTTGCACCTCAGCCTATTCAGCAGCAGTCAAAGTTTACAGGGTTCATGAGGACAAGACCGCTGACTTATTCGTGATCTTCCAAACCCTTGGAAGCGATGATTGGCTTTGTTCCATAGAAGAAGCTGAATCTTGCTCAATGCACGGATCAAGAAAAAGTTCGCTATCTTGCTCACGGTTGGAAGGTGCCATCGCAAAATGGTGGGAGAATTATTACACCGCTCATGAGGATCAAGATAGCATCATGTGGGCAGAGTTCACAACAACTTTTCATCATACCCATATGAAGATGAAGAAGGAAGAATTTTGTGAACTGCGAGAAGAACATCTCAACAAGTTCACTTAGTTAGCTCGTTATGCCACGGAGGTTGCAGCAACTAAAGACAACATGGTTGTGGCTCCGATTTATTAACTACTCATCATCGGTATTAATTACCCATCATTAGCATTAACTCTATCTTAACCAGTTTTAATCACGCGGTTACTAATGACAACATGGTTGTGGCTCGAGTTAACAACTATGTGGTCATAAGTTCGGCTAACGTGATAAAAACTGACTATGTGGTCGTAAGTTCGATTGTGTGGTCATAAGCGATTACGTTGTTATGTGGTCGTAAGTTCATTGCGAGATCGTAGCGACTATGTGGTCGTAAGTTCAAGCTGCGTGGTCGTATGGCGACTACGTTGTCGTAAGTTCGACCACGTGGTCATAAACGACTACGTGGTTGTAAATGACTTTGGAGTGGTTGTAACCAATTTTGAGTGGTTGTAAAAGACACTGAGTGGTCGTAAACGACTATGTGTGGTCGTAACGACTATGTGTGGTCGTAAACGACTTCGTAGTCGTAAGAATAGGCATCGTCTTCCTCCGACCAACGCTCGGCGAGCTCGTCGCTAGCGGAGGAGACAACTGCTGGAGCTAAGCATCCCCAAAATAGGTTGCTCATGCTCGTGCCTACCCATAGGTGAAACCTCATCGACCAATTTGGCCGAGGTGTTGTCTGGCGGCGACGGAACAGGGGAAGAATGGCTACGGCAACTCACAACACCGGAACTCAATTAAACAAGAGGGGAGCATCTAGGCAAGCTCGGGAGTCTACCTCAGGGATCGGCACGGCTCGGGAGTGGCTGTGGTGAGCTGGCGGCGTGCAACGGCGGCGGTGAGCTCAGCCGTGGGAGTTCCTACCAAGGAGAGCAGCGTCGCGGTGCTCGGGGTACCGGTGGGGAGGAATGGGACTATGGTGGCGCCAATCACCAATTGCTCTTCGGCTAGTTTTGGGGAAGAATGGATCGCCGGAGGCGTGGTGCACGGGAGGCCGATTGCTTGAGTGTCGGTGGAGCGGAGTGTAGCGGCGGTGACACGAGGGCGGTTGTGTAGTCTCGTTAATGGTGTGGCTATAGCGTTGCGGCGGTGTTTGGGGCGAGACCACGGCTCGGGGCATGGGCGTGATTGCACGGTGGTGCGGCACAACGACAAAGTCGATGAAGTGTGGTGAGCGGATGCGATGAGGCGAGCACACTGTGCATGACGGGGAGGCGGTCGGGTGACACGATTGAGTCGCTGTTCATGACTGGCGATGATGCGTGGGCGGTTGTCGATGGTATGGGTGGGTGGGGCGATCGGCGAAGTTCGCAAGGTGGCGGCGAGGGCGGCGGCGGAGTGGCGAGTGAGGCCGACTCTGCTGAAGTGAATGGAGGGAAGAAAAAAAGGAGGAGGCGAGGGCAGGAGTTGGGCCTGAGGCGAGAGGAAGAACGGGAAAAGAGAGAGAGAAGGGACGGTGGGGCCGGGCCCACTGTTTGTGAAGGAAAAGGGAGAGGGAGGAAGAGAGAGGGAAAAGAAGTTGGGCCCACATGGAAGTGAGAGAAAAAGAAAGGCTTAGGCATAATTTTGGAATTTGGATTTTTAGTTTAGATTATAATTCACACTAGGATTTACTAATTCCTAATTTTGCATGATGTTCACAATTTTGAATTCTCGGTTTATTTATGTAAATGCGAGCTTTTACTATTCTTTTTTACTACTTTTCTTTATCTAGGTAAATTGAATTTCAAATTTTATTTCCATTATTTTATTATTATTATTTTGTTAGGCTCATTACTTTCATTTTGAAATTATTCCATTATTTACTTGGATACTATTTCTCAATATATTTATTTGCACAAAACTCAAAAGATTTCAAATAAACCTTTAGAAGAAATTTGAATGCCAACAAAGCGCAAGAAAAAGTTTTAAAAGTTCCATATTTTTGAACACTTGAAACTTAGGATGTTACAGAGCCGCTTGTCATTTCCTTCTTCCTTCTTCCATCTCCATCCACCGCCACCGATGACCCTCCAAGCTCTTAATAGCAGTCATTACTTCCTATTTGCGAAGCAATTGATGATTTTGAAAGCCCTCATCGGTTCCACTTCCTCTATCGGTTTTCCCTCTTTAAACCTCTTTATCAATCACGATCATGCACCACTACACCGGCTATAAATTCGGTGAGCTGCCTCTTGGTCATTCCTTTTTTTAGTATATAAATATCTTTTTAAGCATCTCCTGTTCACACTCTTCTGCCACTCAATTCTTGCTTTTGTGCGCCCGAGACTATTCGCATTGAGTTTTTCCTTCGCCAGCCTTAAGTCGAGCTCCGGTAAGCTTTTCCAGTGAGCTTGGGATTCTTCGTGGTTCACCGCCACCGCCTCTACCTTCACCGAGGCCGACTGACCATCCATCGCCGCTTCACTGATCCAGTTCACCGCTGGAACCCCTTCGTCGTCGACGACCAGCCACCTCCACTGCTTCTTCTTCACTGCCGACCAACCTCTGACCTCCTCGCAGTCCGCGCAGAGGTACTCAACTATTCTCTCTGTATCTCTCAACTACCAAAGTCTTCTCTGACTACAGTAGCCTTAGATTTCTTCAACCACTTCACGCCATCCGATCCCTCCAGTGATCACCGACCACTCCGAGCCATTCGATCACTTAGACCGCTCCAAACCATCCGATTCCTTTGACCTCCTTGAACCCTTCGATCATTACGACCATAACTTCGACCACAACAACTCTATGACCATGGTCACTCATGACCACGGCCGCTATGACTATAACTACTGTAGTGTATGAAAGACCATGACCTATGAATGCTACAGTACCTCTATGACTTCGACCATGGCCACTTGTTCAACCACCTCCGCTTTCGACCACCCTCGCTTTTGACCGCACCCTTGTTTGACCTCTACCGTGTTCGACCATGGCAGCCATTCGACCACTTCAAACTTTATGACCCCTCCTTCTGACCATGTTTCGACTACCGACAACTTACAGCCACTTCGACCACAGCAACTTTACGACCATGGTTGCTCATGACCGCAGTCGCTTACAACTCATGTCACTTTTGACCACTGTTTCTTCTGACCCTTGCCGCTTCCGACCGCTAAGCTTCGATCACACTGCCATTTCTGACCACTCTCTAACTTCCAACCATATATATCTTTCGACCACATATCGCCTCTGACCACGGCAGTGCACGACCACAGCCGCCTATTCGACCACTCAACCGTCTGACTATGGCTGTTTGACCACCCAAATCCTATTGACCACTATATAGCTTTCAGACCATTTCGAACTCTTACTGATCGGATTGGTTCGAATATCTCCTTTCCTTTTTCTTTAGTTTTAAACTTCCAGGAGCTCGTATTCCTTCATCCTAGCTCTGAATGAACCCACTCAAATTTTAAAATTCTTTTAGAATCCTAAACTATCCATCTATGGACTCTTTTTGAATTTTGAGTTTATTTGAATTTTGTTTAAATTTGTTTGCTTTGGTTCTTCACGTGTAGACTATGGCGATTCGAGAGTACAACCGATGATTCGCAGCGCCAAGACTTGAAGCAAGGCAAGGTACACCTTTGATTATTTTACTCGATAATTTAAATTATTTATGTTGTTTTTAAAATTATTATGCATGCATACTTTTATTCAAACTTAGTTTAAATCTGATTTAAATTATAGTTATACCCATGTCCTTTGTATATGGCCAAATTTGACCTTGAATGCAAATGTGCCTTGTCACCCTATATAAAAACTTAGTTCATACATTAGTATTAACTAGAAATTTTATAGAATTGCTTAGCCATAAAGATGGTTTCTAAAATCTATTCTTGACTTCGGTGAGTCAAGAAGGTCTATGGAAGTTTGGTAAAATAAAATTATAAAACCTGGTTTAGACCTGGGCATTGGTATGGTGGTGGGTGTTTTCTAGTATTCATTACGTTCAGTGACACAATGAGGGTGCTAGGCAAAAGGGGTACATGGGTAGCGCCTAAGTCAAAGTAATGACTGGTTTGTGAGCTACTATTACAAAGTCACACCGTATTACCATAATCTAGTATGGGATAGACCTGGCTAAGTAATTTGTGAAGTTCCAACTTTGTTTCGCTATAGGCTGAATGTGAGTGTGGTGTAGGCCGCGAGAAGTCCCACATGGCATAAGAGGGGGCTCCAACATGTGGATTCATGTTGTGGTGAAACCTTAGTGGCAATATGATCAAGTTGACAACGGCCTTGTCATGAACTCTCAACCACATGTCTAAGGCAGTGTGCTAATCGTGTGGCAAAATGAGAGGTCATATATTGTGGGTAAAGTTGTACACCTTTGCAGAGTAACGAACTATCCTGGATTGCCGTATCCACGGTTAATGACATGCTGAGTATGGTTTTTCACAGGTTAGACATTGGTTTTATAAAATCTGGTTTATGGTAAATGTGGAATCTATTGGGGATAAATGGTCCGGGTGAGATACTCGTAGTTAGGTTAGTGTTAGGTTGGTGTCTACACTAACGATATTATTTCAGCTAAAATGTTGTTTCTACATATTGTACTAAACACAACTTTTGTACTTAATTTACTATATTTATTTGAATTCTGCTTTTTCGCACAAATAACTTTATTATGCCTACCTTTGACAATACCCATGCATGCATTATATCATTAAAACTCCGGTATAACTTGTGGAGTACTTTATGTGCTCACCTTGCTTAACTCTTTTGCCAGAGAATGACTTCATCGTCTACGGTGAGGAATGCGGTGAATAGGCCATGTCTTGCGGTCATTCACCTGTGGGCAGGCAGGATGGGCCATGTCTTCCGTTGTTTATGTTATCTTTATGTTTGGCTTTGAGCCTCATTATTGTAAAGTTGACCATAATGTCCGTACACTTTGTTTTATAATAAAGTTTGGTCGTTATGCATGATATGTATCCCTGTTACCTTGTGTGCACTGGCTTTTTCTGGACTAGTGCGATTAACACAGAGGTTCCGAAGTTGTTGTTCCAGGATCTGACAGTCATGGAGTGATCTTGTATCGTATTTGAATGACAAACTTATATTTGGAACAGACAATGTCGTAATTGACAAGGTTAAATCTTTTTTATCTCGATGCTTTGATGTGAAAGACTTGGGAGAGGTGGATGTTATTCTAAATATTAAATTGATCAAGTATGAGGATGGAATCACTTTGAACCAATCTTATTATGCTAAGAAAATATCAATCATGTTCAGCTTTGAAAATTGCAAAGATTTTCCAACGCCCTATGATGCGAGCATTACACTTTGAAAGAACTATTTAAGCGGTGCTATTGGCAAATTATTGGGTTACTCATGTATTTAACTGGTGCTACAAGACCTGATATTTTATTTGTTGTGAGAAAATTAAGTTGGCTTATTTCTAACCTAGGAGATGATCACTAGGAGGTACTTACAAGAGTGTTGCATTACTTGAGAGGCACAACATCTTTTAGAACTTATTATTGTTGATATCCTTCTATATTGAAAGGATCAGATGGCTTTAATTAGATCTTTGATGCGGATGAGATCAAAGCTACAAGTGCCTATGTGTTTGCTTTAATGGTGCTGCAGATTTCATGGAGATCTTACAAATAGACCATATTGACAAGGTCAAGTATAGAAGATGAACTTGTAGCACTTGACATAGCTATTGTTGAGGTGAGTGGCTAAGAGAGCTTCTACTAGACTTACTATTGGTTGAGAAACCAATATCGTCTAGCCTTATGTCTTGTGATAATGAAACAGATCTTGGCTAAAGTCACAAGTACTAAAGATAATATGAAGTCGCTAGACATGTGAAACATAGACTTAAATGTCAAAACAGAGAAAGTTCAGAGTGATTCTTGTGAACTATATTCATGACCGAGAAAAATTTGATAGACCCTTTTACAAAGGGGTTAGCATGGAGAGCGGTTTCTGTTGCATCTATATACATGGGAATAAGGCCCATTTGAGGTACATCACAATGGTAACCCATACCTTTTTAATCAGAGATCCTGTCACTTATGTAATTGGAAAGATAAGTTGATGTTGTAACAAGAGAGTACACAGGTCTTGACCACGTCGATTCGACCACACTGGTCTTCGATCACACAGATCTTGACCACGTCGGTTCCAACCGTCTTGGTTTGACCACGCTGGTCTTTTATCACATAGATCTTGATCACATTGGATCCGACCATCTTGGTTCGACCACACTGGTCTTCGACCACATAGATCTTGACCATGTTGGTTTCGACCACACTGATTTTGATCACACCGATCTTGACCACATCAGTTCCGATCACGTTGATTTCGACCACTTGGATCTTAGACTACGTCGATCTTCGACCACACAGCTCATTGACCACGTTGATCTTTGACCTCATCAGTTCGACTACATCAACGTCAACCATGCTGGTTCCCGACCACATTGATCTTCGACCACATTGGTTTGACCACAATGGTTCTCGACCACACAGGTCTTCTGACCACCAACAGACATGGTAGTTCCATGATTACAATGCCGATAGTTCCGACTAGTGTTAGTACCGCAGAGTACACTATGGTAGTTCCGATTTCCCTAAGAAGTATATATACTTAATAGATTTTGCAAAATACATTTGCAAACTATAGTATCATGCACACACGGATTATCTATGATTCCTAACAAGTTGTAAAACACATTTGTACAGTTTTAAAATCATGACATAAGGATTACATATATGAGCTTCAACCATTTTCAAAACACATATGCAAATATAAGCCTCATACTACAAAGAATAGAAATATGGACTTCAAATATTTGCAAAACACATTTGCAATGTATAGTCTCATATTATAAGGATTCAACACATGAGCTTCAACTATTTGCAAAACACATTTGCATATACAATCCTCATGCCAAGGAGAGCTAGGGCAAGTGAGATTGAGCTATCAACACATGATGAGACTCAAACTACTAGACATGACCTCTCTTAATATTACTATAACCTATACTAGCAACCCGGTTTTCCAACCAAACATCAAGACCAGTAAAAGACTAGGAATATATTTTTAGCCCTAGCTAGCCATACCTTTACCTTGCGCATTCCCTTGAAGCTTGATGACTCACATCTACACTTCAAATCTGGGTCATCGTCTTTACATGCATCAACACATGATGTATCCTTCATTTGACCTCCATCAATACATGATGGGTCTTCACTTGACTTAATGATTAACACATGATTATCTCCTTTTAGACATGCATCAACTCATGATGCATCTACTTCTTGACATGATGATCTTCAACACATAAAGTTATCTCAAGTCTTCTTCATTTGTGGGACCTAAACTATTCATTTAACTCATGAAAAATGTTAGTCTACAAACCAATTGCCATCAATTACCAAACTTCACCACTAACACATAATGGAGGGACTAGATTCTACAATCTTCTCTTTTTGGTAATTCATGACAATCTCAACAAATAATGAGATAGAAATTGAATTGCGAGTATATAACATGTATACTCTAGAATAAGCTTTCAAAGTAAAACTTACTCATCTGGTTATCATTAATTATCCAACCATCAACACATAATGGAGAACTAGATGACAACCCAAAGTATATATAAAATACACAAGTTATATATACTCAAGGGATATGTTTCAAAGATCCTTAATATGTGAAAATGGAACATGGATCAGTACTAATGACACCATAAAACATAGAGTAAATACCCCCTAAATGTGTGCATACAAGAATGCATTGTGAAATCATATGTATATATTTAAGTTTGACTTATTTGGTGAAGTTCATCCTATATTTCGGATCCGAGGAATGCAATAAGATAAGTGAGGTAGAGGTGGCCCCCACCTAAGCCTATCCGACCTGCTAAAGAGTTGTAAAGCCCAAAATGGAATGTGTGTAATGACATAGATACCCCTATGGCACATGAATGTAAGGGTATGATTGTAAAATATGCTTCATGGAAATATATACACAGGCCTTGGACATGGGGAAGGGGCAAGCATTGTCTATCACCTCCACTCCACTACTCTCCTCATATATTGTTTGGTCAATAGCCACAACAATAAGAATGTGATATTGAATGCATACCTCTTATGTTTTTCACCTTTTCATTCAATGAGACTAAACAATATCATAATCAATAAACATATTAGTCTCACTATTGTATTTGTCATTATCACCAAAAACAACTTAATGGATCTCGAACTTACACATGCAGGCTATGAAAAGCTACACGCATCACATACACAATGGGATATACTATTCACACAACCCTACAAAAATGAGTTATGTGCAGAATACAATTCTATCATACGGTATGAACACATAACACCTATAATATGTGGTACGATTACCTAGCACAGTGGTCCCTTGAAAATTTCATCGGATTAATCACACTAATCCAATTCTGAACCAATATGATTAGTTCAATTTTCCATTGATCAATCACATTGATTGGTGTGAAAGAACAACGGTTCGGTGCTATCAATTCATACCTCCTCTAAACCCATCTACTATCGCCGAAACCAATTAATTTTATCAACCAGTGCCTAGACCAATCTATTAACATGAACCGATCTAAGCTATCATATCATACTAATAATAGATCCAATCTGCTACCACCACATATCAACTATATGCGACCAATCCATATCAAATATTACACAGGATGGCTCTTATAGCATTGTTGGGATACAGGTAGGTTACACTAGCGTAGATTAAAATTTTCTACACTGCATACCAGGAAGCTATGCAAGTAAGATATCATAGATCATTACCACTAGGCATGCAGTGTAGCGAAAGTAGAGTTGAAGTGGTTGATTCAACGAAGAACGCATCAGTGTAGTGGAAGCAGTCGATCGTCCTCTAGCCAACAATCTCCCCCTCACAATCATCACGATCAGTGCCGCAGTCGTAGCAGCACATCTACCGAGGTCCACACGACCAGAGATAGAACACCGTGCATCGGTGTACTAGCACTAGCGTGCACAATAGGGGTTATGAGAGGTGACGGCGGGGTTTCGATGGGTGTGTCTCGGGATCCCTCCTTAGCCCCCACACCTCCGTTAATATAGTCTCTAATCTAATCCTTATACGTACGATCGGATATCGTATCCAACTTCGAGAATGTCTCGGGCTAGATCTTTATCAATACAAGTAGAGATAGTATCCCACTCGGAGCCTATGATCCAGTCCCTTATCGTTCTGACCCATTAAGTGTGTGACCTTGTAGATTCATTTATATTTGACCATGGGCCAAAACTCATTTCTGATCCATAAGTCGGTAGCGGTCCCTAGTAGGACATAATGACTCCTAAATATACATAAATATCATATTGGATTAACCTATATAGTGTTTATGTACCAATCCATTTGCCTCACGATACTAGATCGAACTCAAGGTGAGAAACGTACCATCCTGTGATAACTCGATCCTTCGCTCGAATATGTAGTGAATTACTCGGTTAGGATTGACTCCTCAACCACATTCGGCGTGGCCATGCACTTCCTTAATCCAACCACATTGAGGGACCCAGAGA
The DNA here is from genome assembly GCA_036346575.1 of Dendrocalamus sinicus. Classification (NCBI taxonomy): domain Eukaryota; kingdom Viridiplantae; phylum Streptophyta; class Magnoliopsida; order Poales; family Poaceae; genus Dendrocalamus; species Dendrocalamus sinicus. The sequence continues at coordinate 21,744,467 of CM070641.1, forward strand.
TACCTCTCCTATTACATTGAAAGGGCAAATTTCATTTTGATCGTTCATATTCCTCTGCATGTTTCATAGTAAACCCGAAAACTATCTTTAGGACCACCCAGTTGCGAAGTAGTATTTGGCAATTGGAAACCGTGATGATCTTTGGTCTAAGGATCCTACATACACTGTGTATGAGACCAACTGATGACACTTATGAATATAACAAATCCCGAAATGTCTCATAATAGGTCAATTCAATACCATGTTCTTTAACATGTGTTCATATAATTGATTTGATATCCCTATATCCATGATCTGTGAAATATGATCATCAATCAATACATGTGTTGATCCATAGATCATTATTGTCCTATATAATGACATAAGATCAGGAATAATTTAAAATAATATCAAAATATGAATAAAAGTTTCACGAATAAGTCACATAGTTGTTGGTCAATAAGAAAGACATTTATTTAAGGGACAAAATAACATATTATTTAAAAGATGATAAACATAGAAGTGATACAATCATCCTCATGATTGCCTCTAGGGTATTTATTAATAGGTTAATCACCTCAAGGACAATTTAATCTAAGAGAAGATCTACCTACCTATGTGGCATTTCAAAATATGGTTACGCTTAAATCATCGTTTGCCTGCATGGAAATGGCAGACAATTCAGCCAATACCACTATTCTCAGCAATGTGGACGGCAGGGCAATACCATATATATGTTGTGATGTGTTCACTTTTCAAGTCACACAGAGACGTCACGTATGGGGTCCACGTTGTACATTTGTACAGTACGAAGTTACAGAGTACCATTTTTGTTATAATTTGATTTGAATATGGACACATGCATCCAATGCTTTACCGGATTTCTTAGCATAGATTTTGTAGGATTAAGTATGATAACTAGAGAAAAGTGAGTAGGAGCCCAAATTCAATCCAAGTCTTTCTAAAATCTTTTCTTTTGAGTGGAAACAAAACTCTTCACTCGTAACTATAGAAGCTATGAAGATCAGAGACAAATAATTATACGGAAAGATCCGATCAAAACTGAACAAAACATACTTTTACAACCCTGACGGTTCAAATTCTCTCGACAGTCTAACATCTATTCTATCGGTCTGACCGCTATGAACAGTAAAATCAAGTAGCTACAGTAACCCGGTCAGACTGTTGCTACAGTAACCCAGTCAGACCGTTGCTACAGTAATTTCAGGATGAATAGTACTTTCAATGCTATTTCAAATTTAAAAATCCATGTAACTTTTGATCGAATGACTTGAAGCTTTACATACATCTTCTCTAGGATACCAGGAACTTATTTCAACCAACAATCAAGAAATTATTACTAAAGTTCTGATATTTTTTTCGTTCGAAAAAAGGGTGCACCAAAATCGGTCAAAAGAGAAAAACTTTGGTTTGCTCTTGCTCGTGAGTCCTAGATAATCTAAGTGACTTGGGATGTGTTCTCACATGCATGACAAGCTAGAACACAATATGAATTCAACCCAAAACACCCAAAGTGTAAAACCCAAAAATCACCTTTTTCTCTTGAGAAAAACCGAGCAAACTCAAGAACTTCCTCTAGATCATGCCTAGATAGATGAAATCTTATCTCCAAGAGATATTTTCATCTCTTATACGTTCTTGGCACCAAAAAGCTCAAGAGAATAGAAATCCAAACAAGAAAGCAAAGAAAATCAAAAACACATGAGGGGATTCATGGCACGACTCACTTGGGCAAAATTTGGATGTTTATTTCACTTGAAGAAAAATATTTTACAGCCAATTCCTCATAATAACAGAGCTCTAAGACTAGAGTGTACGCACACAAGGCTCCAACCTAATCTCTCTCAAGTCTCTCACAAGACTCAACTCAACGCAAGGCTTATATAGTGAAGGCTACCACCTCACACCAACCAGCTACTTCTTAGTAGATCACACTACTTACATATGGTGAAACCTAGTAACCCACACACAAGTGTGTTTTACACTCACACACTTGCACGCTTTTCAAAGCGTGACTTCCAAAGGCTCCACAAGCCTGATAAGACTTTCCATCTACAAAGACGTGACCTAAACCACTTAAGCCAGCACTGTGGTTTAGCAAACCGCCACTCCTCTCGGTTTCAGATAATTTTTCAAATTACCACCCATCGGTCTTCATGGCGATGAGATGCCTATGATTTGTCGCCAAGATCATACGTCTCACGCTGAGACCGTCACCACTTGAAACGCCAAGTCCCATAACACACTAACATCACTCCACGATCCGTGATGCCCAACGCCTTGCTCTCAAGATTGTACGTCTTCTCTAAAAACGTCACCACTTGAAACGCACATGTCCATTTGGTACATCACATGCATACATTGCCTCTTCATGACCCTTGTCTTTCTCTTATGCTTCTTGGCTTGAGATGTTGTTCCACGGACTTACATGACACGCCATGGCCTCGGGATTCATACGTAGCCTCGGTCTTACCGCTCACCGCAATAATCATCAAAGCACTTGCGCAAAGAACAAAGAAATCGATCGAGCATAAGTGACATGCACTTGACTCTCCATTAGTAAACCATATGCATGGACAACGCTATGGCTTATATATGCATGAACTCCCCATGACTAACACTTATGCGGACTCATACCGTGACTAACACCCAAACTTAGAGAACCAATAGACCAACTCAGCAGGGTGGGTTTGACCGTAGCTCACACACCGGTCAGACCGCCCACAAGGCAACCAGTCAGGCGACCTCCCCAGATTGGTCTAACCGCACGGTCCTAGCAGTCAGACCGTCTGGACAAGTCGATCTGATGGGGAATTCCAGAAATGCATATGCTGAAATTTAACTTCGTAAAAATCAAAATCAAGTAATGAAAGTGATATATAACTAATGTCAAATACTCACCACTCATATAGAGTTGCCACCACATGGTCTTACATATTTGAACAATGAGAAAATGGTATTCAAATTAGAATGCGCTTACAACTGATCGGAGAAGATTACACATCAAATGCCAACCAAAGTGCATCCATAATTCCACAAGTCGGCCTTGAAATCATTAGAATGACATATATATTGCCACAAAAGCAGTAGAAATTGCATCGAACACCATGCTCCATGGAATTGCTTGTAACTATGTGGCCATGTGTAACATCCCAAATTTGGCTTTCTGGAAAAATTTAAATTCAAATTAATTATTTTAAAGTATTTGAATTTTACTTGGCTTTATTTGATTTTCTGGATTTTACGGAGTTTAAAACCTATTTTTAGAATTTAAAAGTATTTTAAAATATGAAAATTAAATACCAACATTAGCTGGAAATAATTTTATTTAGCCCAAAATATGTCCAGGAGCTTCTGTGAATTTTTCTGGAATTTTTGGAGGTATTTTCATATTTTTCTAAGGCCTAAATAATTTCTTAGCCTTTTCTGAAAATATAAATCAAATTCTAAAAATCAAATTTCCAAATCCTTCCTCCAGCCGACACATGGACGGCCCAGGACCGCCCACGTCGCCCTTGGCCCAATCCGGCCGTTCTTTCCCTCTTCCTCTGCCAAGCGGGCCCGGCCCAGCCAGCCCCGCCTTCCCCTCCTCCTCGCCCGACGCGTGGACGGCCTAGATGAGCCGCGTCCTCGCGCCTGGCCCAATCCACCGTTCCCTTCCCTTCTCTCTCTCTCTGCGTTGCGGGCCCCGGCCGTCAGTCACTCGCGCCCGCTCCCATTGCCACCCCAGCCACTTTGTCCGATCCGCGTCACCCGCGAGACGCCTTCCTTCTTTACTTTCCCCTTTCCTTTCTTGCGGCGACCAATTTGAGCCGGATCCGGCCTTGCCTTCCTGCCTCTCCCGGTTTGGAAACCCGAGCCCGCCGAAACAAATCCCTAACGCCGCGCCCCTTTCCTTCTCGCCTCCCCAATTTCCTTTTTCTCCCGCGCCTTCCTTTTTCCGGTGACACCCGGCGAGGAATTGCCGCTCCCTGCTCCCCTGCCCCTATAAATAGCCTCTCGGCTCCGTCTCCTCCGCACTACCTCCCATAGCCTTTCCCTCTCTTCCGAGCCCCGGCGCTCGCCACCGTCGCCCTCCTCTCCGAGCTCCGCCACCCTCCCGCGAGCAATCCCGCCGCCCGGTCCTCCTCGGCCCGCCACCACCTCCAAGCTTCCCTTGGCGTGCGAACCTTCCAGCGCCTCGGCCGAGCCTCTCGCCGCCGAACACTGCCGCCGGAGGACCGTCTTTGCGCCACCGCTCTCCTCGTCGCCGGCCGTCCCTCGCTCATCGCCGGACCCGCCGACCCACCGCTAGGACCGCCTCCGCGCCCGGATCTCATTTTGGACCTCGCCCGACCCTCACCGACCTTCCTCGCCGCCGGCAACCCCGCCTCCGACCACATCTCATTTGTTGCCCTATACGGGTAGGCAAAGCCTCCCGCCTCATCGTTATCGTGGCGCTCTCTCCTTCCCCGGCTCCTCGGCTGCGTTCGAGCCCCGGCTCCATGCGCGAGGTTGAGCCTTTCTTTCATTTTCCACGCTAACAAGTGGGTCCCACCGTCGCCCGGCCGGCTGCCGTCTGTGCTGGCCACTATCGTCTGGGCCCCACCCATCTGCGCTGGTCACTGACATGTGGACCCGGAGTCCAGTGGGTCCCACATATCAGAGGCTAAACTGGTGGGCTCACTGTCCCACCTGTCATAATCTCAGAATAAAAATGAAAGAATAAAATTTACATATTCAGATGGTTCCCACTGTCAGAAATTTCTAATTTCTGGATTTAATCAAACTGAGATTTTCAAATGAGCATAACTTTCTCATTTTAACTCCAAATTCAGCCATTCAAATTTCTAAATTCATATAAAATCATGATCTATCCAACTACGGCCTCTATTTGAATTTTGGATTTTATTTTAGTTTTGTTTGTATTTATTTGTCTTGTTGCTCTATCTTTTCTCGCGTAGAATCCAACGTTGTCGAAGACCTCTCCACTCGTGCAGAAGACCCGAGAGCGTGCAAGAAGGCAAGTCTCCTTTGATCATCTTGAACCTATGATGTTGAAAAGTTTTTATTATTTTAAATTATGTGCCTGCTATTTACATAAAACATTAGTTCAAATCTTAAGGTAATAGTTAATCCAACCTTGTTATGCCCTCACTTGAAGTTGATTGCCATGTACCTTTGCAACCCTAGAAATTCCTTTGACTCATTAATGAGAGTAATATATTTAATTGTTGGTATTAGAATGGTAGTACAATGCTTAGCAATGCTATTAAATACCTCATAAATCTTGCAAATGGGAAATTATGAATTATTGTAATACCCTTGTGTTTATAAATTTAGTGGTAATTGGAGTTGCCATTGTTCTTTTAAAATAAAATAAAAATGTGGAAATTGGTTTAGATTAGGTGGATGGTTGGTTTGGGTTGGTGCGGCAAGCACGAGATCTTGTAAAGTGTATGTTCCACCCTAGTCAACTAAGGACCGACGCTTGTGTTTGTCTAGGTGAGCATTAACCGTACAACCGCAAGTCTATATGGGTACGACCTAGTGACTAACTTATGATAGTCTAGTTTAGGTGCCACTAGTGGAAAGTGGGTGCCAGGATGGGTGGTTATTCACGAGTGAGGGACGGATTTCTTTGTACTCATATGGCGCAAGAGGGCTTGGTTCGGGTGGTTAGCCTACTGCGGTGAAACCTCGTGGGTGGTATCTAGCTAGATTAGAGTAAGGTAAAGTCTTTGTGATATTTTATCGGGTCTCATGCCAAAGGAAGCATGTTGACTTTTAGGATAATTTATCTCTTGTGGGTAAAGTTGTACAACCTCTGCAGAGTGTCAAACTATTCGAATAGCCGTGCCTACGGTCAAGGGCGGTAAGGAATGCATTCACATGGTAGATTTTTGGTTTTGGTTTCAAAATTAAAGTTTTGTATTCGAGAGTGGAGGAAACTCTCGGAAGGGTATCCTGGCAGTTGGAGCCAGAGAGGGTGGATGGAACCCGCAGTTTTAAACTTGGTCAGATAGACTGGATTAACTAGTGTTGGTAGTTGGAGCCTTCACTATAAAGTTAATGATAGTTCTGTTAAAACATTTATTTTATTAAATTGATGCCTTCGAAACTAATTAGAAGAAATTAAATGAAAATGTTGCTTTGTGCAAAAGAACCATATAGCCTTCCTTTGTCAAGCCTTGCATCTATTGTATTTTCCCAAAACTTGCGGAGTACTTTATGTACTCATATCCAGAGGAATACGAAGCTCAAGAGGGAGACTACGACTACTGCTTCGCTTGCGGTTGTGATGGATTTTTCCCGGAGAACTAGGTCGCGCTTCCCCAGTCAATTGCCTGTGGCTTATTGATGGGTCTTCATCAATTTATCATTGCTTCGCTTTATTTTATGTGTGCGAGGTCTTGAAACCTCAATTGTAATAATGAGACCTTTCGGTCGATACTCTCACTTATTGTAATAAATCGTGATTGGTGATGTATTCATTTCAGTTAAGCTGTGTACACTAGTTTTGATCGGGACTAGTGCGGTAATACGAGAGGACGGATTTGAGAATCCGGGTCCCGACACCATGTTTGCACTGAGCTTCTTTATTGACGGTCTGGACATCAAATCCTCCCACCACACCTTCACATGAGGGTACGAATCGAACAAAGATGCGTAAGGTGTTGCTTCCATCAGGTAGTAAGTACACGGGAAATGGTTTAGATCCGCAAAGCTGATGAAATCTCCGGCCAAATACTTGTGTTTGGACAGGCGCGCTTCATAAATTTCAAGAACCTTTCTTGCCCTGTCCAAGCTCTCATCCACGACCTTTTGGTTCGTCGGGATACCGCGCAGGGTGGGGAATATGAAGCACTCCAACACGATAGGTGAAAGGGCCGGATGGTATTGATGCGCTTCCACTTCTGCCCACACATCTACCATGGCAGCCTGTTCCAAGTTACTTTCCCTCAACAAGTCAACTTCTTCTGACTTGTATTTGCGAAGCACGTACTTTGCGATTGCACGCGACTCTTGAAAGTTTTAACCAATTTGAACAGAATTTGAGAGGACCGTAAGTAAACATGAGGGATATGAAACAAAAGTTGGAGCTCAGGGCTCGTAGTAGATTAATTCCAACGCATGCTTGCAGCTCGTTCTCTCAACTCTCAAGAAAGTTCAATTTATAGGAAACTTGAAATTGTTCCAGTAGTAAGCTAGTATTTAAGTGCACGTACCGAAGAGCACGAGATCCCCGTCCTGGAAAGCTGGGATTTGCCCGAACGGCTGCGAGAAAGCATGAACATTGAGTAGACTGTTGCTAGCACTCGCTGGTCTAGCAACTAGGTGAATGTATATGGGTGAAAAGCATGCAAGCTAAGTAACCCACAAAAAAGAGAGGAATTGAGATCTATCATATGGTAAACATACGTTTCTGGCGAGGTGGTCGGGGCCCTTGTGCTCCTTGGCGTTGAAATCGATGGGCACTAGCTCGTACTCGGTGCCGACCTCCTCCAGGCAGAGCAGCACGCGCGCCACGTTCGTCGACTTGGCCGGCCCGAACACCTTCACCGGCGCCATTTTCCTTGATGATGACGATGTGGTTATGGATGCAGCCGCAGTGCAGGGTGAGCAGAAAGATGGCTGCTCTGTGCAGTAATGCCCGACTTGCAACTGCCCAGGCAGCGACGACGAGGTGGTGCGTCTCTTCGGTAGGTGCACAGTGTTGTTCGGGGCCGAGCACCAGGGAAAGTAGAGCTGCCCGACCGTCGAGCTGTCGTTGTCCTGCAAACAACCGAACGGAGCACGGTGCACGCGGGACGTACAGCATCGGCGTATGAACTATTGTACCGTTTACCATAAAGCAGTGCTACGAAATTACTTCAGACGAAATAATTCGAAAGTGAAGAACTGAAGATACTGCACTTACATGTGCTCCAGGACAAACTACCTAGTAATGTAGGATTGACAAACAACAAATCTGGAAGCAATTTGAAATATGGCTCCAGTAAAGAGTTCACAACCAAGAGATCAATAATTTCCAACGCATGTAACATATACTCAACCACCAGACTGCACACTCGTGCAATTCTAGTAATAGTAGTTTATTAGAACAAACGCGGACTAAGTTGCCAACAGAAAATACGATACAGATCAAGGATGAGATCCTGAAATATATAAGATCCCTTCTCTGTAACTAGGCCTGTAAAAGCATGTTTGCGCTGAGCTTCTTAATCGATGGTCTCGACATCAGCCTCTCCCACCACACCTTGACATGGGGGTATGAGTCAAAGAGCGACGCATAAGGCGTCGCCATGAAGTAGAAAGTGAAGGGGAAATGATTAGGATCTGCAAAGCTGATAAAATCTCCAGCCAAAAACTTGTGCTTGGATAGATGAGATTCGTAGCACCTTCTTCAGCTTCTCAAAACTCTCGTCCACAACCTTCTGGTTGGTGGGTATGCCACGCATGACGGGAAATACGAGACACTCGTACACAATAGGTGAGAGGGTAGGGTTATACTGGTGCGCCTCAACCTCTGTCCATACGTCCACCATTGCTGCTTCTTTGAGATTGCCTTCCCTCAGTAGGTCTACTTCCTTCTTGTATTTCCGAAGCACGTACTTTGCAATTGCTCATGACTCTGCAAATACAATAGCATTGAGAGTTGAGAGGATATTAGGAGCTGATACTTTGGACTGTGGTTTATACAGTACAAAACACATACGCCAACACTGTACAAAACAGTACACCACCATAACTTTCCACACCGTACTTGCGCCTTGTTTACTACAGCTCTATTAATCCGTAAATAACTTCTAGGAGCGTATACTTTTCAATAAGCTAGTCATTTGGTTACTTCTCAATCAGCTTCACAATATATATATATTTCACGAGAAATTAATTAACAGGTGACATCCACTGTAACTAGTCCATCCCATTATGAGGTAGTCCGGCCAAAGAAAACAGAGCTAGCCTCTCTGCAGCAAGTTAGAATGGATCTTGGGAATGACAAGTAATCCCAGGCAAATTAAGCGTGCGTACCGAAGAGAACGAGATCCCCATCCTGGAAAGCTGGGATTTGCCCGAACGGCTGCGAGAAAGCATGAAGATTAAGTGAATGCATACGGGTGACTGTTGCTAGCACTCGCTGGACTAGCAACTGGGTGAATGTATACGGGTGAAAAGCATGCAAGTAACCCACCAAAAAGAGTGGAATTGAGATCTATCATATGGTAAACATACGTTTCTGGCGTTGAAATCGATGGGCATGAGCTCGTACTCGGCGCCGACCTCCTCCAGGCAGAGCAGCGCCCGCGCCACGTTCGTCGACTTGCCGGCCCGAACACCTTCACCGGCCATTTTCCTTGATGATGACGATGTGGTTGTGGATGCAGTCGCAGTGCAGGGTGAGCAGAAAGATGGCTGCTCTGTGCAGTAATGCCCGACGAGGGGTGGTGCGTCTCTTCGGTAGGTGCACAGTATTGTTCGGGCCCAAGCACCAGGGAAAGTAGAGCTGCCCGACCGTCGAGCTGTCGTCGTCCTGCAAACAACCGAAAGGAGCACGGTGCACGCGAATAATTTACGCTTGCACGCGGGACGTACAGCATCGGCGCATCCGACAGCACTGAAGGGCAGTCAAGATCGATGTGAGTTAGTAGGCCATTCTTTTCGGCAATACTTTATAACTTTTTTCGGCTTATACCTTATTATTTTCTCTAAAGTAATAAATTAGATAATTTCTTCGTCGTCTTTTTAAAATGGCTATCAGGACATTTTTAAGACAACTTATCGATATTCAGTTCATTTGTATAAGCGCATGTCCTAAAATCATAAATTATAAACCGCAATAAAAAGAACCCACCTATACCTTCATACGTAGCCATCGGAAATTGCGGCTAACGTTCTGAGCTACGATCAACTACATTGTTTTATGTTTCGTGAGCTTTTTTAAAAAGAGCTGTACCGAAAAAAAAGAGCTATACCGAAACATTCTCCTTAATTAATCGTTAGCAATTTGTCCAAAAGTTTAAACCGCCAAGAAAAAGTAAGCAATCAACAATATATATTTTAACACCTTTTACATGTATACATATACATACATGTCTTGTCAGATATTCCGCTGAGAAACTATTATTTTGACAGAACTTATCACAAAATCCATATTGTAGGATTGTCGATGACAATTAGAGCGAAATGAGTGATTGTAATCTACAGTACAAATTTTTTTCTCAAATTTACTATCTTCTAATTGTCCAACCTAATAAATACAGCAAAAACAGAAACGAAAACAAAACGAAAGCAAAGAAAAGAAAAGAAAATTTCTCAGGACTGTAGCAAAATACTACAGCAAGTATTGTACCAATTACTGTAGCAGAATAAAGAATTGAAGGCATTGGTTTCGAACTGCAGCACTTTGGCTTATGTTTATACTATCTATAGTAACTAAGTTTTAAACAGTGTGTTTTTTCAAGACATAGTCAATAGAAAAATTGTAGCAAAAAGTGTACTGAGTTTAGCTGCATCGGCTAAAATCACATGTAATTATTTTTCCCTGCATACTGCCTCTCATAAACAGCCACAATTCAAATATTTAAGCCATAAACCATCAGCCCTTCTTCTTTTTTTTCTTGGCGATTGGTAACGTCGCTCGGAGACACATGCAACTGCACACGACTTCTTCTCTATGAGTCCCACTGGAACGACACCTTTGCCAGTAAATTTTTTGCTTTTTAGCCCAAATTTTGAAAGTTTTTTACATATGGACTCTTGGAGAAAAGATTTGCAAAAATGAACCCCTAGCACGGCGCCAAATCACATGGCGCCCATTGTACACGTCACGGCGCCATATGCACATGGCGCTGTGCAATACATAAACGGCGCTAACGATGCGTGGCGCTGTTTCACGGGACTTAAGACCAAGTGCAGCCCCGGCCCCACCACCCCTCGGTGCTCTGTTGAACAGGCCAGCAGAGCGACCTCCGCCGCCGCCGCCTCTCCTCCCCAAATCCATCCCAATCCATCGAATTTTCTTGCGGTTTTGCTTCCAAACCGAGCAAGCAAGGTGAGCTCCTCTCCTCCTTTGATTTGTCATGATGATATGAATTATTTGAGGTACATTTCGTAGGGCAAAATTTGAAACCCTAGATGAAATTAGTTGGATTTGGCTCAGTTTTAGGTTCGATTCGCAATAGATATGCGTAATGTATTAGTAGTAATGTGTATAGATTCATTTCTAGGGTTTGATTATTATGCGTAATGACCGAGGTATGTTTTTGTTGTGCTATAGATGGATAAGGTTGTAACTTTGCACCATGGTGGTACTGTGAAGAGAAATGACAATGGGGGTGTTGATTTGGAGGGCATGGAAGAGACCACATTGCTATTTAGTTCACGTCCGTCGTATGGTGAGGTCATTTATCGCTTGAAAGAGAGGTTGGGATGGACAGATGAGCATGGTGATGTCGTTATGCAAGGATTGATTGATGTTGGGTCGTCAAAGGGGCCGTGTATAAAGAGATTGGTTTCGATTGGCAGCGACGGTGAATGGGATAACTATGTGGCCATTGTTTTGGACTCAGAGGTCAGAGCACTGACTTGTTTGTGCAGAGAGGTGGTGAGAGATCAATCACCTCCTAGGGCTGCATTGGATACCAATGACTCACCGTTGGTTGGGTCACGGATCATGAAGAGGTCGAGGTGCAAGTTGTATCCTCGGCTCAAGTATGTGAGGTTCCATTGACTCAAGTAGAAGTCGACTCACGAGGATGCGATGACCGCTTTGTTGGTGGATTCGACGAGGAGACGGTGTTTGAGAACCCATGGTTTGTGTAGCATCTAACAGGTGGATGTACAGCTTGCGGGAGATGAGGTGCTTATGAGGATGCGATGGGCGTGAACTCGGATGATGACAGACCGATCCACAGTTTGGCGTTTAGCGAAATTGAGATGTTGAGAAGAATGTTTCTGGCCGTGATCCACTAGTGTCCGATTATAATGACTCGAGCAACGCATATAGGGTATCGCGGATGGAGAGCAAATGCGAGGGGCGTACCTAGGCACAGGGCTAGTATCATAATTCGGAAGGTCATGTCTTTGAGGATATGTCGGCATTGAAGATGTGGTTGAAAGAGTACTCGATCGTGCACAACCGTCCATATCGGGTTAAGAACTCATCGCCAAAGCGTCGGTACACCATCAAATGTGAGAGCACGGGGTGTGCATGGAAAGTCTATGCCGGGAAGGTGAAGGGTGCGGAGAGGTTTAAGATTACAAGCGTGGATGGACCGCACAGTGTGGGTCTTCCGAGCCCGACCGAAACATTGTCGATTGACTTCTCGATTCATTGCAACCCGCTTTGTACCCCATGATAAAGCACATGCCGGCGATGTGCGTGGCGGCGATGATAGAGGCCGTTAAACTAAAGTGGCACTACACAATCAAGTATGGGAAAGCATGGAGGCGCAACAACGTGCTTTGAAGTTGATTTATGGTGATTGGGAGGAGGCGTATGGCGTTTGCGGCCATGTTGAGCGCAATGGCGGCCAATGCAGGAATGCGGTATGAGTGCGTGCCTAAGCCCGATGTATGGGTTAATGGAAGACATATTTTTTGAGCATTACGGTGCTTTGGTCGGTGTGTCGAGGCTTTCAAACATTGTAGGCCTGTTACGTCAATTGATGGGATGTTCTGTTGGGCAAGTATGAGGAGCGTTGTTGATTTCTATTGGTGTGATGCGGACAACTCGCTTGTGTTGGCTTTGCTTTGGTGGAGAAGGAGGACAAATCTAATGGGCTTGGTTTCTACGGCTTGTGCGGATCCATGTGGTTGGCCGGGAGGAGGTATGTGTGTTGTCGATAGGCACGTTTGGGATCTTGAGCGTCGTTAAGGAAGTGATACGGGACATTTACCATACATCATCGTTGGTGCACAAGGCACCTTGCAGAGAACTTGTTCAAAAGATGGGGTGAAGACCAACTTTGCACTTTTCGGCGGTATGTCGCGAGGAGGTAATGTTCGATGAGAAGTTAGATGAGTTGAAAATGAAAACTAATGCCGAGGGTCGTGATTGGATAAGGGTTTAATGAGGATGTGCACAAATGGTCAAGGGCTCATGACCCATTGGGAAGGAGGTATGGGTTCATGACTAGCAACATGGCGAGAATGCTTCAACGAGCTGCAAGGGGCATGTGGATTGCCGATTACCGCAATTGCGGCGTTCACTTTCTCTGGTGTGTTGCATGGTTTGTCAACCGCACGGGAAGCCTCGGACATGTTAAAGGCACATGCACGTTGGCCACCTCATCCTCACGGCTTCATTACCAGCGAATATGCAAGCCAATGAATAGGAGTACCACTGTTTTGACCATGTGGCGAGCACGTATGAGGTTGTTGAGGTGGAGGGACAACGAGAATGGAGAGCTCAAGAGGCCCGAAAGCATAAGGTCGTGATTACATCCTTCACATGCACATGCGGTGTTCCCGACAAGTTCCATTTTCCATGCTCCCACATGGTGACCGCATGTAGGGCCGGAATGTCGATGTTGAGACCAAAATCCGAGACTATTCAGCGTGGATGTGTTGGTGAGACATGGGCCCACTGATTCGAGCCATATCGTGATGGCGAGTGGCCACTTTACTCGGGTCCCGGTACATAGCGGGCGGTTACGTTGGCACAAGAGGGTAGCGAGGCGGTCAAGGTACAAGATGGACATGGATCGGATACCAGTCGCACCAAGAGGGTAGGGCAAATCCTTCATTGAGGACCCACGGGAGACACACTGCGGTATGTGTGGTCTAATGGGTCACAATTCACGGACGTGTCAATGTCGTTCCACTCAGAGTTAGCAGCGTTAGGTCTAGAGAGCATATTTTTAGATATTTTGTTATTTTTATCACTAACGTAATTTTGAATGCACAGGGATGGCGAGTGCCGTTGGTGGACGAGTTCTCTGACAGAGAGCATCGCGGCAAGCTCACGATGATTCCCATCTGCGTCCTCCAACCCATGATGATGAGAGTTGTGTGTATGTGTATGTGTATTTTATATGTGTGCATGACGATGTATGTGTGCATATATGTATGTGTATGTGTATTTTATATGTGTATGTGTGCATATATGTATGTATGTATGTATGATTTGAGATATATATATGTAAAATGTATGCATCTAGACTTTATTGAGAGTTATGCGTATGTGTTTTATATGTGAATGTATGTATATGTGTGCATGTGTTTTATATATGCAGCAGACTGACTCTTTGCTGTTTTTCTGTAGGTTTCGTAAACGGCGCCAAACACTCTGCGCGAGATATTGAACAACTTGGCGCGAGACCTTTGGCGTTAGCTTGTGGCGCCAAAGTTTTGTCGCCGTATTTCAATATCTCGGCGCGAGTGTTAGCGCCGTGATTCTGCACTTGCTTTAAAAGTGCAAGCTCGGCCTAGTTGTTTCGTTCCATCCGCACAAACAATACTAATTGACATTCACCAAATGAATAAGCACAGCCCAAAATAACATCACGAGTGCATACGTCACATACATACATAGTCCACATACATAATTTATAAATTTTCAGAAAATACATACGTCGCATACATCAAACATTAAATATACATAGCAATAACCTCTGAGTGCATCGAGGCCACTTCCCTTCCTCGAGCATCGAGTACTGCTCAAGGGCTGCCTTGGCATGCCGCGCTCTCTCTAGATTCTTACGCCTTTCTCCCTTGCGCTTTGCGCGGCCTCCTCGCTCCTCCTCACGGTGTTCCTCGCGGCCTCCTCCTGTTTCTTCTCCCTTTCCCACCTCTCCTTTCGTTCTTCATCCCACTTCTTATTGGCGTCAAGATATTTTTGTCATCCTCGGCGATCGCGATGTCGATCCACTTGCTCAAAATCACAAGCGGTGGAGGCTCACGCAAATGTGCGCATTCGTTAAACCAACGAATTAATACCAATTCGATGAATCGACAATACAACATACCATCTTGCCGAGGACAACGCGACGCGTGGCGGATCGAGCGCGGTTGGCGCACATCGAGTACCTCTGCCTATATGTATCCGGATCATCCGACCTTTCCACTTTGCAAGGATCGCGCAATAACACATCGGCACGGGAACACCGGATGGAGGTTGCAAGCGAGTGAAGCCCATGACAACCTAAAATGCGAAATGAATAAGATTTATAATTTTTCGTTTCTAACCTAGGTTAGCTAGTTACCCAAATCAAACCCTAATCCAACTAATTTCAACCTAAAACGGATCTATTACTAATACATTACGCATATCTATTGCGAATCGAACCTAAAACCGAGCCAAATCCAACAAATTTCATCTAGGGTTTCAACTTTTGCCTTACGAAATGTACCTCAAATAATCCATATCTCTGCAAAAAATCAAATGAGGAGAGGAGCTCACCTTGCTAGCTCGGTTTGGAAGCAAAATCGCGAAAAAATCGATGGATTTGGGTGGATTTTGAGGGTGGAGAGAGGTGGCGGCGGCTGTTCTGCGTGTCGGTCGGCGAGTGGAGTGAGGGGGCGGGGCTGCGCTGGTCTTAAGTCCGAGAAGCGGCGCCACGACCGTTAGCGCCGTTTATGTATTGCGCGCGCCATGTGCTTTGGCGCCGTCTGTGCCAAATGGATCCTACGTGTTCACGCATGGCGCCAAAGCATATGGCGCCGTGATGTGTACATTGGCGCCATGTGATTTGGCGCCATGATAGGGGTCCATTTTTGCAAATCTTTTCTCCGGGTCCATGTATAAAAACTTTCAAAATTTGGGCTAAAAGCAAAAATTTTACCCTTTGCCATCTAGCTTCTATCGCAAAGGAGCATCTGCCCAAATTACAAACAAAAGCGTCGCTTCGTTGCTTCCCGTGAATTGATAATGAAGGCGCGCATGCACACGTTGGTGATTGGACTTCAATCCATGTGTCCCAAGGACTAAGACCAGTGAGACCACACCGATGATTGAAACGCATACTGCTGCTAATTTTTCAGAATAGATTTAATTTTTATTACTAAATCATTATATTTATAGTTACAAAGTATCCTCCTAGCATCCCTTAAAGCCTAGCACAAAAATTGCATCTATCAGCCTTAGAGTTAACACTAACCCGTCTCTATTTATAGCCTAAGACACAAACGAGTTCTCATCCAATTACAACAAATAAAGGACACAAAACCCGTACATAAGACGGGTTTTTAAACTTTGTCACACTACCCAATTTTGGACACTCCAAATTATCATGTATCATCCTAGGTCCAATACACATTATCCATCTTTGATCTCCACGCGTCCCATTGAACATGACCATTTCCTTTAGTATTCTTGACACTCTGGACTATGATTTTGCACTAAGTCATCTCTCGGTAATTGCCGTAGACTATGATTGCCTCCGAGTTATCCTGCATATGCAAATACCAAATCAACATCTTTTTCACCACAACTTCTCTCCAACTTGTGGCATGAGTCCACACGCTACACGCCTCAAATAACATCAATAAGTAATATTATCAATTATTCATCATCACAAATATTTTAGACTTAGCCAATAGTCTAACAATATTCTCCTTGATGAATACATTGACAACACCTCAAGATAACATGACTTCAAATAGGTCTTAGTGAAGAACTGAAGCCGAAAAAACATTTTAAGCCACAAGCCACAAATCTCTCACAAATCATACCAAAAAACATTTAGCATTTTGCGCCACAAATCTGTCTTCCTTTGGCAATGTAAGCATCAAGGCACAAAAGGAAGAAATAGCAAAGAGAGAACACATCCAAATATCATTGATCCAAATTTTTTTATAAAGAAAAACACACAATGAAAACTTAAAAGAATATTTAAACTAATTGAATTGATGTGTACAAAGTCATGCTCTTATAAAGCTTGCACGATCATAAGCATGCATATATAATAAAGCATGCTGAAATAAGGTTATAATGTGATTAAGCAAATTAATGTACATGATAAATCTTCACAAAATGACCATTGAGCTAAATATCTAACTATAAAAAATTAGCTATCTAAAAATATAGATTTAAATTTACATGTTAGAATCAAGAACTAAGTGACCCATAAGTGCCAAAATGAAGCACAAAGCTTAATATAGATTTACATAACTCAACACAAAGTACTTTATTATTGACACTTGATTATGGTTTATCTCAAGAAACACATTCCAAACTGGGAGCCATTTACAACGACCTCTGAGTTTCAACCCAAACTAATTGCAGCACATTTATAATGACCTTTTTGAGTCAACTTAAATCACATTTCATTAAGTGTAGCTTCTCAAGTCTTACTTTTCGATTTCGATCATGTCAAGCCAAAAAGCTTGACGTTTCATGATCTTGGGCTTACAAAACTTTCCTAAGTTCATGTCTAATGCAATGACAAATCATCTCATAGGATAGAATTATTGAGATGCATACATAATTAGCAATTTCACCATAATTTGCCACATGTATTTCTAGAAAAACTAAAAGTGATTCAAGAAGGAACTAAAATGGCTCAAACTTAGATTTAAACTAGAAGTAGGATTTAACTTGGTCTTTAAACATAACACATCTCAAGAAGTAATTATTCTAATCAAAACTTAGCCAAAGAATTCAGCCTTACCATGTTATTTGTTCAAGTTCATAAATTTTAATAAATAGCTAATTATGGCTTTACTAAGCTACATATGTAAAATAATGATCACAAAATTCAAAATACACATCATGACTTGTTTCGTGATTATTGGTTTAAATAATAATTCAAGTTCTAAAAATAAAAACAAAAACAAGCCTTTACAATGATATACAAAAACAAACCCCTCGGAACAATCCTATTGGATGACATACCCCAACTCACTCATGTGGAACTAACCAAGAAGTACCAAGCGGCTTAGTGAGAATATCGACAATCTAAAATTAGACTCAGTCTAGTGTAGAATAATATCACACTTTTCCATATGGTCTTTTAGAAAGTGAAATATGATATCAATATGTTTAGTGCTAGAATGTTGCCTGGATTTTCAGCAATTATAGTATCTGTTGAAGCATCCACAAAATGATCAACTCATCCTTTGGATGTCTTAGTAAGGGATGAGAACCATCTTAAATCACCGATCATGTGCTTGAACAACCTAAATCCACTAGCCACATGTTCCTCTTCCTCATCGGTTGTACCTATATCATAGGAAACATCGGTATCACGATATCTACGGTTAGTGAAATAAGATATATAAATCGATCTTGAGACACATGGCATGGAGCAACAACAACAAAACTAGAACCAAAATCACGTGCATGTGGCACCATCGAGCATAAAAATGTGAATTATTTGAATTATATCCCAAACCAGCACATGAAGCGGTGAAACGTACAACCACTAATTTTATCGAAATAGATCTGATTTTTATTGCTAAAGTATCATATTTGTGGCCAAAGCGCCTCCTAGTACACCTCAAGTCATAGCACGAAAATTGCATCTATTAGCTTTATGGTTAACCCATAATCCCATCTCTATTCTGATCTAAGACCCAAACAAGTTTGTATCCAGTTCAACAAATAAGTGATATGAAACTCTTACGTGACACGGGTTTTTAACTTTTGTCACACTACCCAACTTTAGACACTCCAAAATTATCACTGTCTAGCTTTGGACCGTATTTCGTAACTCCAATATGTATCATCTATTTTTATCTCCATGCCCCAACTCGAACACGACCGTCTCCTCCGGCATCCTTGACGCTCTAGACCATGACTTTGCACCAAGCTATCTCCGTGTTTTTACCGTAGACCATGATCACCTCCGAGTTACTCTGCATATACAAAAATCAAAACAACATCTTTTCCTGACACAAGTTCTTTCCAACTTAGACCGATATGAGTCCACACACGCCACACGTCTCAAATAACATCAACAAATAATATTATAAATTATTTATCATTATAAATATTCTAAATCTAACCCCATAGTCTGACACATATCTTCTGATATGTTTAGACAAATAAATATGTTAACTCCACTAGGACCATAACTCATTTCAGTGCTTACTGCACTAATGTACAAATCCAGGAATATTTATCACAGTAAGACAATTGATTTATCAGTACGATACGTAGCATTGATTAATTTCATAGCCAACTCCACTTCCACACGTAATTACACTCAGGACAACTAAAATTTGGTCGGCATATTCGCACTGATCTTCTTGATGGACGGCCTTGACATCAGATCCTCCCACCAAGCTTTCACACGCGGGTAAGAGTCAAAACACAGATGCATATGGAGTTGCCATGAAGTAGGATGTGAAGGGGAAATGATTCAGATCAGCGAAGCTGATGAAATCCCCAGCGAAATACTTGTTCTTTGATAGATGAGCCTCGTAAGTCTCAAGCACCTTCTTCAGGCTCTCCAAGCTCTCGTCGACCTTTTGGTTAGTAGGGATTCCACGCATGATGGGGAATATGATGCACTCAAACACGACCGGTGAAAGGGCAGGGTAGTACTGTTGGGCTTCAACTTCAGTCCATACATACACCATGGCAGCTTCTTTGATGTTGCTTTCCCTCAACAGATTAACTTCATTTGACTTGTACTTGCGAAGAATATATTTTGCAATTGCACGTGACTCTGAAAATTCGCAAATTTATTAAAAGTTTAGCAGGTGAACATGACAGACAAGAGATATGGATAGTAGCAGGTTCTCCATGTTTGACTCACCGAAGAGGACGAGATCACCTTCTAGGAGAGCAGGGATCTTTCCAAACGGCTGCAAGTCTGCAAGAAAACATCGCAACTCACAGTTATCGTCCACCGTATGCTCATGAAACATACAGGTGCATCTATCTGTTATTTAAAATTCTATGGCCTGTATAGTACGCGAGAATGGAAAACATTGGAATAAGAGAAACACATGAAAAGAAAAGGAACCCGTGTGGAAAACAAAGGGTTGGAAAACACTGGAATGTTATAAGAACGAGTGTTTGGAACACAGAAATAGGAAGCATGCACTCTTAAGAAAGGAATAGGAAGCACACTTGAATTTTAGAGTAAATAGTAATATCATTTGCTTAGACTAACTAAACACTATTTTTCACTCGTAAGCCTCTGAAATATGGGCTCACTAAACTAACGGTCTCACGTATAAGAGAATGTTCGGGCATTAGTGAAAGAGCCCTAAAAATTCAAACCAAAATTTTCCTGGTTTTCCTTGAATTTTTGAGTAATTTTTGTCAAGTTTCCCTTTTGGAAAGTCTCCCGGAAAACTGCCTTCCTTTCTCGGTGTTTCCGCCTCCTCTCTTCCTTTGGTGCCCCTCCTCCCGCTTTCTCCCTCACACGCCTGCACGCCGCTGCGCTGCGTTGTGCGCCCGGTTTCACCCGCCCGCGTCAACCCGGCGTCACCGGTTGAAACCGTCGGCGCCTCCTCTGCCCGCGCGTCGCCCGACTCCCACCTTGGTCCCACCGCCACTCGCCCCTTTGTCTCCTTGGCGTGAGAGAGAGCCGCCATGCGTGTCGCTCACTGCTCCTCTCTCGTCCCTCGCCATTACTCGCGCAGCGACTTGATCCACCGCCATTCCACTCCGAAGCGCCGCAGTCGCCACGTTACCACCGCCGCCGCGCACACCCTCTCTCTCGGTTTCATTCCCTTCGCCGAGGCCAAAAGCCGCCCCTCTGCTCCCCAACTTTCACGGGCGCCTCAAGCTTCCCCGCGCCTAAATCACTTCTGCCGGCTCCCAAGTATCTCCGAGGCGGCCGATCGAGGCGCGTTGCTCCCCTCGTCGTCGCTGCCTCTCCTGCGTCGGCGACCCCCATGAGCTGATCTCCCCTCCTCCCCTCATTTCTCGATTCCATTCGCCCGAGCTTCTACTACTACTACGATCTCGGTGGTGCTTTTCCCTGGCGGTGGGCGCGCGTGGATCTCTGCACATTCCTCGCCTTCCATGGCAAAAGTTCGGCGCCGGCCAACCGGCGGCAGCTTAGGCTCCGGCGGTGACCTCCACCACGCAGCGTGAGCCCCGGACTCCCTTGTGCCAGAAATCACCATCAATTTGCTTTGATCACCCCGGTGACCCCTCTGCGTCGGCGGGAGCGAATCTCCCCTTCTTTCCTGCGCTTCTCGCCGCTGTTCACGGTTCCAACTCAAAATGGGTTGCCCGTCGAGTCTACCACTGGTACCCTCCCTGGCCAGGTGAGGACCCATGATTGCGAGAAGGCGATGCGCTC